>APFE030030409.1:12742-235374 GCA_000404065.3 Pinus taeda | reverse complement strand
GAGCCCCATGATCCATGATTTGAGGAAGAGCTTGCCTATATAAAGAAAAGGAGATCATTTGGCTTAGGTATGCTTTTGAGTTGAATATCTTAAGATCTGAAATATTGCGTTATTGTTTCAAAAGCTCAATCTATATGAAAGTGAAGTGGAAAGCGAATCTGTGAAGGGTGATCTCTCGAGCACTACAACTACGGAAGTGCGGAGGCGCCGCAGGAGACGCCACAGGAGGCGCCGCGGGAGGCACCGCAGGAGACGCCACAAAAGGTGCCATAGGAGATGCTATAGAAGGCGCCACAGGAGATGCCACAGAAGGCGCCGCAGGAGACGCCACAGGAGGCACCGTAGGAGATGCCACAGAAGGCGCCACAGGAGACGCCGCAGAAGGCGCCACAGGAGATGCCACAGAAGGCGCCGCAGGAGACGCCGCAGGAGATGCCACAGGAGGCGCCGCAGGAGACGCCACAGGAGGCGCTGCAAGAGACGCCACAGAAGGCGCCACAGGAGACGCCGCAGGAGGCGCCACAGGAGATGCCGCAGAAGGTGCCGCAGGAGACGCCGCAGAAGGCGCTGCAGGAGACGCCACAGAAGGCGCCACAGGAGACGTCGCAGGAGACGCCACAGGAGGCGCCGCAGGAGACGCCACAGGAGGTGCCGCAGGAGGCGCCGTAGGAGACGCCGCAGGAGGCGCCGCAAGAGACGCCGCAGAAGGTGTTCTGGGTTTAGTTTCTGTTATTGTGGATCTGGTTATCTGGGTGACTTACTGGTACTTGATGATCATTTGATATTTATGGATCCAGTTTGAAAATTTATGAAAAGTGGTCCTTGAAAGAAAAGAAGTAGGGGTTGTAGCTCCCTTCCAGGAGAGACTGGAAAACGAGAGAGAGTTGTAGCTCTCTGCAGGTTGCAGCCTGCGTACTGGTAAAGGACTGCACCAGTACAAGACCATTGTAAAAGGAGTTTCTAATTTGAAAGAAGATAGAGACATATTGCAGCAGGTGGTTTTCACCCACATTGGGTTTCCACCTTATATCTGGTGTTCTTTGATGTGACTGTCTGTTTTTCTTGTTCATGCTCATTGTTTTATGGTACTGATATGCAAAAATAATTCAAAGTATAAATAAGGAAGAATTGTTAAAAGGACTAGATAATACTGATTCACCCCCCCTCTCAGTATTATTTTCAACAATATCTTGGTTGATTACTACATAATCTAGGGTTGTTTGTTAAATAGATCACTATATTTGAGTTCCTTAGAACTATTTTCAATTGCCATTATGATCTCTTAAGTTTTTCTATCGTGTCAAATAACTTCCATTTATGAACTTATCCATTAGCTAGTAATAAATTTGTTTTCCTCCATTCAATGAATCTTTTCCATGTATAGATGAATTTGTGCATAAATGAAGACAAGAGTGTATGTTGTTGCAGGAGATTGTAATTTGCAGGGAGACGTCATCTCATTCGCCTCATCCACGTCCTATACATCCATGTTGCCAAGGTACACTAAAACCTAAATCAAAATTCCTATTTCATAAGAAAAGTTGGCATTTCCATTGAGTAAATCTGACCAACTTAAAGCATCTGAATGAGCCCTCAATAGTGTTCACCTCCTCCATGCCTTATCTTCCCATCAGAAACCTTTCCCACACTTCATTCTACCCTTCCTACCATCTCCTGAGCTTTCGGCTTGTTTCCTATAGTAAAACAAGGCACCCTGTAGTAGAACTAGGGAATCACGTAGTAGTAGTACAAGAAACCTTGTAGTAGCCTATTTTAAGCCCGAATTTAGCAAACCATTTCATCTAAGCTTGCATTAGGCCTTAACTTGGCTTCCATACCATTGAGACTGGTGCACACCTTCTCCTCCATACCTATCTCCCTTGCCAAAGAACAAGTGAAATTTGGAATTTTCATTCATAAAACTAAAAATGAAAAGAAGGATTTTTCTTAAAGTTCTAAATTAGCACATGGATGCAGCTATCATAATAGTTCTTAGATCAAATTCCACGCTCAATTAGTCTAGATCATCACATGTTATAAAAAGGTAAATTTAGGTTCCTTTCACAAGAAAAATGTGTAATGTGTAGCTAGATGATTTCATGTCACTTTATAAGCATCTTCCAATTCATTCTTTCATTCCCTAGAGTAGGAAAGCTTCATTTTATTTCACTAAGGATCATTTTCCCTTTTCCATTTGTTAGTCAGACTCCTTGTCAATAGAAGACTAGTTTGAAAAAACCTACTGGTCTATTGCTCAAGTTGAAAAGTGACAAGATTAGATCATTTCATCTACTGCGTATACAACACTGTCTCCTCCAAGTTTGTACAAACGTCGGATTATTGAAGTAAAGTTGGTAGCCCTAGGAGTTGCAGAATCCTTGGTGCAATACTGGTTCTCATCACTTTTTGGCATCATTGTCAGGGAGGTGTCTAAGTAGATGTGATTTATGCTTTCTTTCTTTCATTATTTCTTTCTAATTCTACAAATAGTTCCATTCAACAAATAGGTTCAATCTTTTTCTTTCTTTCCAATTTTGTAAATAGTTACATTCAACAAATAGTTGCAATGTTTTTTTTTCTTTCAATTATGTAAGTAGTTCCATTCATTGAGTAGTTGCAATTTTGTTTTTGTTTCTTTCCATTCTACAAGAAGTTTTGAAAAAATCCTGGAAATAAACAACAAACTCTTGTCATGCCTCATAGGAATACAGGCAACTTAGGGAAATGTTTTGCCAAATATCCCCACTACGTCGAACAACCAACCTTCCCTCTTCTTCGGTGACTGTGAACTAGAGGAACCATTAGGTGAACAATCAAAGACTTTTGAAGAGCCTATTTAGGAAGACGAATATACCATTCCACCAACTTACACCATGGCTGAAAATAGAAATTGGATTGGAGACAGAGAAGGAGCTGAGAATAGAGCTAAGGGTGCTTTTCCCATCAGAGAAACTAATGGGGATGCTAGGATGAGAAACATAAGCCCCTCTACTCTTCTTCACTTTCATGGCCTGACCTCATAATACCTAAATACCTTTTTTTAATTTTGTTGTCATATGAAAAACTTATGATTACACCTATGATGACCATAAGTTGAAATTGTTCGTATCCACTCTCAAAGATACAACCT
Source organism: Pinus taeda (assembly GCA_000404065.3). NCBI lineage: Eukaryota > Viridiplantae > Streptophyta > Pinopsida > Pinales > Pinaceae > Pinus > Pinus taeda. Next base: position 232,244 of record APFE030030409.1, on the reverse strand, counting down.
TTCGCTAGTTCATGGGTTTACCTGAGGACAACATCACCACTGGGGCTCAGATGCAAGAAGCCTTCAGCAATAAGTATAGGGACTACTGTAGGTCCAAAGATAGAAAAGAGGAAATTTTTAGAATGACCTTGGGACATGATGAATCTTTAGAATATTATGAGGAAAGATTCCAACTCAACTACAAAAGGGCCAGGTGCACCCTTGATCCTGAATCCCTTAAGTGAGTCCTTCTTAGAGGGATCAGGGAAGATCTCCTAGAAACACTAAACCTCTTGTCAAGAGGGGACATCTCTCAGTTACCCTACGATGATATCAAGACAGTTTTCAAAAATCATTCTAGGGCAGCTAGAAAGAAGGGTAGGGCTATTCAAGCTTTCACCAATTCATCCTCTTCCAACACATCCATAAAATGTGAAATTGGTAACACGTTTGAAGACTTCAAGAGTGAAATGTTGCATACATTTTCTCTGCAAATGGACATCATGCATATTAAGAAGAAGGAGGAAGCAGAGGGAGCCTTAGTTGTATTCTACCCTAGATTCACCAAGAGGCACCCTAGGAACGAATGTCCATTAAATTGTATAGAAATCTACTCAGCCTATGAGGAAAACGACTCCACATACAAGTTCCATTTTGTGCCTCGACTAAAAGTTGTGTATTAGGGAACTAAAGGGGTGACTGAACAACTATGCTATATCAACTAAAGGAGGCCTCAAGGACCTCAATCATACCAATAAGGCATGTAAGGTGCATCCTATTCATATTGAAACTGTAACTAAAATACATCCATTCCCCCTTGGTGCCCTCCTACTCATCCTTCATGGTCCACACCTTCTACTTCGCCCTTTACCTCAATACCATTCCCAACTTGTCAACCAACCATTTTAGCCCTATGCTCCTTCAAAACCTTAGTGGAATGCACCATCCCATGGGTGGAGGCCCCCATACAACCAAGATCCAACTTTACTTCCTCTACCTCCATCTCAACCACAACTCCTGTACCCTGCTCCACCTAAGAAACATTAGATGACCTATCAACCAAATCCCAAACCTGAACAACAGACAGGCGGAATAGGTCTATAGAGGAGAAGCATCCTACCATGACTATGTTATGGAAATTCAGGAAATTAACCTTAGGTCTAGAAGAGTGCTTCCGAATAGTCAACTTCCGTCTCCACCTGAGGAGTGTGAAGTGGAAAACGAGGAAAATGTCCCTTAAGAAAAACTAACTACTTTTCCTGAGAGATTAATCCATCCTGTATAGCACACGCTATAAGAGATTGAACTTCTGGGTGAATTGAAAAACATGTGTGTTAAAATCTCACATCTCCAAGCTATCAAGGATGCCCCCATCTACAACAAGTTAATCAAAGGAGAATTTTTTCAAACATTGTGGGAGTTGAAAGAAAGACACCCTTACCATTAATGTCATTGGACAATTGTGTGACTTAATGTTGGGGCAGGTGATTTTCCCAAAGTATTTAAATCCTCGAAGTCATGTGGTAGATGTCGACATCAATAGCATAATTTTCCCCCATACCTTGATCAATCTTGGGGCTGCCATAAGTGTGATGACTAAGGAGACTATGCTTAAACAAAATCTCCAAGGATCATTGAGAAACACCACAACAATCATGCAACTTGTAGATAGGTCCACATTATTTCCTAAAAGAGTCATCGAGGATGTGATTGTCTCCATTGATTCCTGCAAATACCCTGTTGAATTCTTAGTGCTGCAACCTATGACCAAGTTTAATGGTTATCTTCTCATCCTTGGAAGGACATGGTTAGCCATTGATGATGCTTACATAAGTTGTAGTGCCTGGAATATGACCATTAAAAATGGGAATTTCTGAAAACAATCAGTCCTATACCCTCCTAATCAGCCATCTATGGAGCATGACTTACCTTTATGGTTAGAAGAGGAGGAAGAAGATGAAGTCTATTCTTCCCCAATATGTACCCTAGATGCTATTATAGGAGGGAGCCAACCTGATGAAGATGACATGAATGAGAAAATACTCCAGAATCATCCCCACAACACCATGTCTCTTGAGGAGTTAGCGAAGAAATTTGAACAGAACCCTTGGACTGATATGTGCCTAGCTGACTCAAGCCCTACACATGTCAAGATGATATCATTTTGGCCTAGAAAGAACATTGAAAATTAACCCCTCTTTGTACATCAGGAAGAGGAGTTATGTGACATGCTAAGAAAGAATCTGGATAAATTTTCCTAGAGTTAGGAAGGCTGAAAACCAATACGCCAACCTCAAGGGAGGATGAACCGAATCAGCCATGATATAGTCAAAGAAGAACTGTAGAAGTTTTTGGATGTAGGGTTCATTTACCCCATCTTAGATACTGAGTGGGTGTCTCCTCTGGTTTTGGTTCCAAAGAAAAATGGAAAGTGGAGGATCTGTGTGGATTACCAAGAGCTAGAAACAAAGCCACAAAAAGGGACAGTTTGCCTCTACCTTTCATTGACCAAGTATTAGATAGATTGGTAGGAAAGAAGTTATTCTCTTTCCCACAAGGATTCTATGGTTATAATCAAGTCCAGATCAGTCCAGAGGACCAAGATAAAACCACCTTCACCTGTCCCTGGGTACCTTTGCTTATAAGGTCCTTCCTTTTGGGTTATGAAATACCCCTGCCACTTTTAAGAGGGAAGTCCTGAGCATATTTTCAGAGCTAGTCCATAACTCTATGGAAATTTATATGGATGATTTCACCCCTATGGGTGTGATTTCCTAGAGGATCTCTCTAACATGGGAAAATTATTAAATAAATTCATTGAAATGAACTCATCCCTTAGTCCTGAGAAGTGTGAATTCTTGATGATTGCAGTAACTATTCTAGGTCACTCAATATCCAAGGAAGGATTGCAAGTAGACCCAAATAAGATATTTATCATAAAGAGGCTTCCTAATCCTTAGAAGCAACGGGATGTTAGAAGTTTCTTAGTCGTAGCTAGATACTATAGGAGATTCATAAAATACTTTAGCAAGGTAGCCTCACCTTTGTTTGGACTGTTGGTCAAGGACTCTGAATTTTTATGGTGAGAATGATGCGAAGAATACCTAGAAACCTTAAAGGACAAGTTGACTACTATACCTATACTCTGAGGTCCAAATTGGGCTCTTACTTTCAACATCCATGTTGATGCCTTTGAAAAAGATATAGTAGCAACTCTGGTCCAAATAGATGACAAGCTACCATATTCCATTTACTTCATGAGCAAAAATCTATCAAAATCTTAGTTGAACTACATTATGACTAAAAAGGAGCTCCTAGCTGTTGTCCATTCCTTGAAGAAATTTAGTTATTACGTTAATGGTTACCAAACCTTGTACATACTTACCGTGCTGCTATTAAATAATTGATGAACAAACTTGTTGTGAATGCTTGAATTATTAGATGGTTTCTTTTGTTACAACAGTTTTATCTAACTATGTGATCCAAGCTTAAACTAGAATGCACCAACTTATAGATATAATCATAAACATAGAGATGCAGAAGAAAAACGCTTCATTTCATTAATGGAAAACACTGAACTATGCTTACAAACAGAATGGAAATAAGTTAGCTTGGGCAATGGTAGCTTATCTCGAAGGAGAGATGTGGCAACTACATGCCTCTGAACTATGTTACAATGAGGTTCAAAGGCCTATTTATTATTGAGAAACAATGGAAAACCGTAAGCATAAAAAACCCTAACACTACGAGATGAAGCAGCAGAATTATGGGCCCCATTTGGGTAAATTGGTATATCAACTTCCCAGGGTCATAAATTTGGCATATGGTCTCTGTTTTGCCATCATAATACCCCGTTTCGAAGATATCGAAGAGAAGGCCAAAAACAAATAGGTATGCTAGTATGGGACATTTTTGATCTCTCTATTTTCCCTTAAAACTCCATTTAGGGCCTCAAAATGACTTCGAAAGTTCATAACCCAAAAAATTGACAAAAATAGTAAATTGTGTTACAATTAAGGAAATTGAAATCCTGAAATAGATAGTGTTGGGGATCCAAGTGGAATACGTAGTTGGCCACCAATATCCACCACAATCATGCCCCACCCACCTTAAGAAGAAATTGTCCCCATTGCATTAAGTGTTGCCATGAGATGGGGAAACTTTTGTTGAACTTGGTCCCTGGTGAGCCACTTACCTTCGTGAAGGAGTTGGCCAACTTTGACAACATGATATAGTTGGATCTTCTGCTAGTGAGTGCTCTTGATCTATGTGTCCATGACCTGATCAGTGGTAGCCTGTTCCATGCAGTCTGGGTATAGCTATGTTGGTGTGAGTCATTCTGCAATGTCAGATGTGTCCAATAATGGTGGGAAGTATGGCCGAAGGTGATCTACATTGAACACTGGGTGTAGACAAAGGAATGGTGGGATGCCGAGCTAGAAGCCATTGCCACCAATAGCCTTGGCGATAGTGTATGGCCCATATCAGAGCGGGGGAAGCTTGTGGTAGGGCCAGGCAAGGCGCTCTTTCTGTAAATGAAGCCAAACTTGGTTGCCCACCTGGAACTTTTGTGGCACTCAATCTTGATCATGGCACTGCTTGTACTTAGAATTAGATTTGTCCAATATATCATGGACCTTTTGGAAGATCTGTTGAATGCACTCAATGAAGCTGTTACTCTTTTAAGCTTTGGATTGCACGTGAGTAAAATCTACCTGAGTGGTTGTAAATGGTATGGCCACGTCAATGGGGCATAATGGTTGAAATCACAACCGTACATGAAAGGGGTTGTGGCCTGTTGAGTTATGGAGAGCTCTTTTGTAGTTATGTTGGAGATAAGAGAGACTTTGATCCCATGTGCATGGATACTTCGAGTTGTACATGCACAACATGTGTATAGTCATTCTATTAACAACCTTTATTTGGCCATCAGTTTGGGGACGGAAATCCGTGGACTTAGTGAGTTTTTTATCTAGCATCAACTAGAGGCTTGACCAAAATGCGGTCAGGAATCCGTTGTCGCTATCTGAGATAATGGATTGTGGGATCCCTAAGTGTTCCCACATTTTGGGTAGCGGATCCCCCCATAGCATGTTTTGGAGCTTGAAGCCCGAATTTTGGTAAATTGTAATGTAAAGACGCTGCGAAAAGCGGGCGTAGAGCACCAGAGTCTAGGGTTGTCAGTCCTAAAATAATCTAATTTAATGTATGAAGTGTTGGCTTACCCATGGTTCACGAACCATGGGATTGTATAAATAGAGTGAAGCTCTAAGTGTAAAGTGAGTCTATGTTTTGACAAGTAATATATAGATGCAAAGGAATGGTTAGAATATAGAAGTGAATATGAAGTGTATTAGGTCATAGTAGTAGGTAGAGGCTTTGCAGCTGAGTGCAAAGAGGCCTAGTAGAGTCCGCAACTGAATGCATGAAACCCTGCAGCTGAGTGCATAGGGTGGAGTCAGGTCTATAACTGAACTTGAGTATTAGATAAGATTGATTTAGAATATTGTGCATCTATTTCTAGATCTGTATTTCTATGTTCTAGTTATTCTTTATGCATTTATATTATTTTAAGTACGCACGCTAATATGAAAGTTGAACAAGTACTAAATCTTGGGCCTGCACAAACTAAGTTAAAGAACTAATATTATAGCACAGTAAGGTTTGGATTGGAATAATACAGTATTCGTGAGGGTGCGCATGGGTTGCGAAGAAGAGAATACTGCGTGGAGCAGTGCGGTGTGCAAGAGCGAATTGCGAACCTCCAAAACACTCATCAAGACATCCCTAGGGTGCAAAAGCCTAGTTATGGCACCCTCCCATACTACTTCGGGTGAGACCTCAGTCCTCACTCCATAAAATATTGCTGAAAGGGCCAGTAGTGCTAGGATTTTCTTGGCTAAACTCACTGTTGAACCTGGGTGAGGCCCCACGTAGCCAAAAGATGGTTCCATTGCCAAGACTAGGCTCTACCTAAGGGATGTCTAATTTCGTGCCACTGGAACCCAACAGGGAAGGAAATTGAAGAGTGGTTGAACAAGAAGATTCACAAGTTCGTGACATAGGAAAACAAAACTCCATAGCTATCCACAAAAAGGTGGTCAGATCGCTACATCTATATGGAAATCCACGAGATCTTCTTTGCATCCTTTCCTTCTAAAATGTGTGAGTGGATCGCGAGGTTAGCCAAATGCCAAGGAAGGTGTAAGCTCAACCAACCAATAGCGTGGACTCCAGAATTAGTGCATAGACTAGAGGCATTAGAAGATAAGGTCGTGCGAGCTATGGACCATAGGCTTGACTAGATAATAGGGGGATTTATCACTGAGTTTGTGGTAGACACGAATGTGAGATACAACAAAGCAGAATGATGTTTTCTCAAGGGATCACGAGGTATGTACATTAAATATTTGAATACCTGGATTAAGATGCTATTATCTGAAAGCGGGTTATGCAAATACATTAATATTTGGAACAATACGAAGTGGAGAGATCTACAAAGGTAGCGGGGAATTGGGAAACATTCCCTTAATTTTACCTTTGCGAGAGAGTGAGGAAGAGCTTTCTTGGGTCTCTCCAAGAAGTGTGATCAGTTTGATAAGGCAGCACATTCCACAGCTACCACTGCCACCTACGCCACCACCCGCTTCACCTCCCTCACCTCCATCTCCACCCACTCCACCTACACCAACCACACAATTTAGCATGGTGAGTGCGATCAAGCTACCCTTATTGAGAGTATGGAATGAGGTCTGGACCAGTTCTTGTTCGTGGTAAGAATAGTGTGGGAAGCACAAGGGGTCATTGACGACAACATTAAGAACGATACATTGGTGAGCACGCTGCTGGATCGCACATTTACATGGTATATCAAGCACTCTAATGATCACCCAAATGTAGGAATAGAAGAGATCCAAAATGCATTGAATAGAGAATTTAGCCGGCCAAAATCACAGACACAGTCAATCATCGAATTTAAAGATATCACGATGCTTCTAGGCGAGACCCACTAGGATCTGGATCAGCGGTTGAAGAGTACGATCCATGAGGTTAATATGATGCTCACAAATGCACAACATTGCACATGGTTTGTGGCATCTCTAACACCACAACTAAGGATGGCGTTGTCACAATAGAAACTTTCTACCTAGGTCAAAATATTGGAAATGGTGATAAGGTTACATGAGACACCAATACAGGATCCAGGGCTAGGAGTTCAACAAATCTAGGTGCAACTACAAAATGTCTGTCTGGAAATGCAAAGATTGAAGTAGGATAGGGCACCGCGGCCAGAGGGATGCGAGGAAGTGTGGTGCATAACATGCAAAGGCCAGTGCCATGACAAGGACCATTGTCCAGTATTTGCGAACTACTTGGTAGGAGGGTGCCCAATGCCATTGAGACTGGAGGCACAGGTAGCGCCGAGTGTGACACCTGCATTATGGTGTGTGATATGTCATATAGGAGGAAAGCACATGACGAATAATTTCCATTTGTTGCAGAAGTATACACTGGCACCCCAGCAACTGTTTTGTAATTTCTGTAGGTCAGTGGGCCACTACGAGTGTACTTGTTGTAGCTATGAATTAATGATGGATCATACCCTAGCCTATTAGATGCAGACTGAAACGCAAACTGTCAACCCAGTGGTGGGGATAGCGCATAGTGGATTTCAAGGGCCAGGTTGAGGACAAGAAGTAATGGAGTCAGGAAGGGGCCGCAGATAGTTAATTTGTTACAATTGTGGAGGACCACGACACTACGCCCATGACAATACCAACCCAGCAAGAATATCCTATTCATACTATGCTCAGTTCGATCATGAAGTAGTAGTTTGTCGTATGTTGATCGCACAGATGCACGGGAAATGGGTACTCTAGCCTCCTCTGACTCAAAATATTAAAATGATGAGGTCAGAATTGTGCGAAGAAGACCCAAATGTGAACATGGTGCTCAGAAGCAATGTGACCACAGGGGAGGATAAGGGGAAGCAGCCCGAGGAAGATACATGGGTTCACAAGGCTCCTACATAGGAACTTGAGTTTGACTTAGAACGTGCCAAGGAGACATTCATGAAAGCTAAGAAGAGCTTCGCGGAAGCCTCCACTTCAAGTAGTAAGGATCAACCAGAGCCAGGATGGATACTTCTATGCTTACTACCTTTTTGGAGACATGCATGAAACTATTGTGTGATAATAAGGCAGCTAGGGGACTACAGGAGTTGATCACTAGGTGTGCAAGATGGGAGCTATGCATAATACGAAAACTGGGAAAGCATGCATTGCGCACCAGAAGGGAAATGAGATTGACGGTGCAAATTGGTCAGTATGAAATGGATCAAGTAATCTTAGACCTAGGTTCGGACGGGAATTTATTACCAAAGCAAACATGGGAATGTATGGGTGGGCCCACATTACTGTGGTCCCATATTCAATTACAAATGGTGAACCAGCAGAAGATTTTTCCCATGGGAAGGTTGCAAGGGGTAACAGTTGATATCGAAGGTGCAAGCACACAGACGAACTTTGAAGTAATAGATATTTTTGATGACAAAAATCCTTATCTTGCATTGGTAGGAATAGATTGGGCCATGGATATGAATGTAGTCATTAACTTGAAGAAGCAAAAGATGATATTCGAGAAAAAGTCCCTTCGTGTAGTCATCCCGCTAGACCCAACCGAAGGAGTGACCTACACCAAACTCGTGCGTGGCCATGAAAGTGATGATGAGCTAGATTGTATTTATCAAATAACAGTGCAAGACTAGGATCGAGTGAACCTAACTGGAGATGGGAGAATCTCATGGGAGCGCGACAAATCCTGTACTTGAGATTCAGACAAAGAAGTAGAACGCTGGTAGAACTAGTTGCAAGTAACAACGTTGAATTGTAACATGATGATTAGATCACTGCATTGTGTAACAACAGAGGCAAGGGAACTGCCAACATATGATGGAGTGAAAACGGTGGATGAAATCGTGAACAAATTTGAAGGTGCGGTACTGAAACAACAACAATACGGTGCACTAGAATGGGCACTGCATGAAACCCCCACACAATAGTGGAATACACATCAGTAGACCATTGTAAACCGGTGGGAATGTAGAAGGAAGATGTGATTGCGGTTTGGGAGTGCCCAGCATCGAACGAGAACCGGTAGCTAGGATGAAGCAGCCTGTGCGCCCACTAGTGTCAATGGGTGCAAGAGTGTGCTATGAAAGCACATCCAAAACTAAGGATCGAAAATCAGAACCAGACGTGGCGATGCACACCAAAAATATTCCATGATGGAGCATTCGAAAAGGTATGCGGAGTCATGAGAAGATTTCACCAAGCAAGATGAACTGACTGGGACCTGCGCATACCAATGGTTTGATGGGCCTAGAGGGCCATAAGAAAAAACTAGAGTGTGGAAATGACCCTAACACTGACAAGAAGAGATGAAACCATAAGAGCAAAGAAGAATCCCCATGCCATAGCTCATACGGCTAGGACAATATGCGAGGACCCGGTAAACGAATAATGCAGTTACATGAAGCCATTTGGTGAGGGAACTTGAAACTTCGCTAACTCAACAAAGATTGGGTATAGCTAAGGAAGAAAAGCATGACATTGGATGAAGAAATTAGCAAACTGGAAACCAAATTGATGCAAGAAAGCTGCGCCAAAAAACTAAGCATGATGGGAAAGGTCTTGCATTAGAGGAAGTCAAGACCCTGCTGTTAGAGTCAGCCTTGTCGGTCCTCCGTCAGAGATCAAAACTCTTTATGCATTTCATTTTTAGGAGTCTCGATCCATTCACTTAGCTACATTCTGCTAGGGCCATGCCATAATCTGACGGAGAAGGTCTTGTTAGTCATTTCCCCTCATGTCTGGCGCCTTCTGGCTTAGGTCTTTTGTCAATGTTCACTAAATTCCATGACAGTCAATGTTCGATCTTTTAATGGACAAGAGTCATTTTCAGTCATTAGGTCTAGGGATTAGCCAATTTGATCTTCAACCATGTCCAATAAAGCAATGCAGACCAGAGGGAGGCCCTTACAGAGTTGTGATTCAAATATTTTCATCGTGATGTTGACAAATTACGACTGTTCTTCAAAACTCTATTTTGAAGAAAAGTCAAACAGTGTCATTTGTGATAATTTTCCAAAAACGTCTCGAGTTGATCTCTTCAGGCGCAGCCATGGTTTCCTTGGCCAAATGCCATGTCATGTGACCCCTACAAAAGTGCCAAAAATTTCATCATTTTAGCTAAAAATTCAAAGGGAAAATTGAAATACAAAGTTGCTTTAAATCAGGGAAAAAGTGTCAAAACAAGACATTAGCAAAGTGGTTTTTGAAGAAGAAAACATTAAATCCATGAATCCAAATGCCTTTATATAGAAGTTTCCACAAGAAACAAAGTCATTGTGCACATTAAGGTTGTAGAGAAACATAGCTAAGTGATTAAGAGTGCAAGCACGCGTTTGGAGTAAGTTTGGAGGTGTTTTCGTAGGCATGACGCAAACACAGAGGAGTGCGGCGCACATAGAGAGCACGGCTCAAAGAGCACGACCCCGCAGTGGTAAAAATACAAGGGCGTGGCACACACATAGAGCACAGGGCACTGGGTTTTCTGCACGGCGCACACCCACAAAGGCCCGAAATTGTTCCAAATTTACCACAAATCATTTGGAATTCCTTCCAATTGCCAGGTAAGGTATATATCTTGGCTTGCTCATCAAATTTTGTGAACATGATGGTGGTTTATGGCCATTGATAGTTGCAAATAAAAAACACCTAAACCCTTCCACTTGAAAACATCAAAGCCTTTAATCTAGGGTTGCAAACTTGTGGTGTTGATGCAAAGGCTCCTCCTCGCTTTCATTTTTCCCCTTCTTTCCACTTTTACCTTCCCCCTATCCCATTTTTCCTTATTTTCCCTACCCTAAAACATTACTAAACCCCTATTCCCTATCCCCTCCACTCATTTGTCAACTATAAAACCCCAAAACCCTACCTTATGAAATCCCCAAACCCCCCAGAATGTCCCTAAACAAAATTTCCCCCCATAACCCCTAATCCCATCATATTATTCACCTTCCTAACACTCACATTTTTGCATTGTTCACCTTGGTGGCAGAGTTCATATCAACACATAGTTTCACTACCATCATCAAAAGTTAGTCCAAGCACAATAAACATATAGCAGTCATGGAATCTGTGCATTCATCGGAGTATGAAATGGAAACCCAAAGTGATTCATCCTTAGAAGCACAGGCTCCCCGGAGACATCATAAAAGTGGCAAACATGTTAGGGATGAGCCAACCACCCTCACAGAACTGCAGGCCTGCCCTCTTGCTATGTCATGTTTCCAGCATCTATCATGTTTTGAGTTTTTTCAAAAGGTGGCTAATGTTCGAGTTCATCATGAGTTGGCCCGTATTTTTGAGCTTCACCTACATGGAGGTCACTCTATCTTGGTGGGGTCACCTTCACACTAACACCTAAAACTGTCTCATTAGAAACCGGCATACCGAATGTTGGAGAACCATGGCACAAGAAATAGAAGGTTGATCAGCAACACTATGAGCCTTACATTAAGGCCAGTTTCTTGAGGTAGCTCCAAAGAGTCTTTCCATTCTGATATTTGAAAGATGAATATGCTCCACTCATGAAGTTGATCATGAAATATTTCAGCTGTGAGGGGAGGTTCTCTCGTCTATATGCCTATCACATCAGGTTTCTCATGCACTTTACCAGGGTACGAATGATGAACATCCCATATTTCATTTGTAGGAACATAGAGAGGATGAACACCTTCATGCAGTACAAGACCCCTCAGCAACAACTTAACAGTGTTTATCATTTTTCTCTAATTAAGATTTTAGTGGATCATCAGCTGGGATTGCAGGGCATTACTTGGGATCAATTCATCTCCTGTGACCTCTTTAGCACTTCACAGGTATTATCAGAGGTTGAACATGAGATGGGTGGTCCTTCTCATCAGTATGAGCACCATGAGACCACTATTATGCCAGTATTCATCACCTATTAGAGAGGCAGTAGACATTTGTTTGCAGTAGCAAAGCGAGTGTTATCTCCACCCGACGTGAAAGGGGCCTTGCTTCCAATATTGGAAACACAGGTACAGGACAAGGGAAAGAATCCCATGCATGATAAGGGGCCATCAGGTGAAGAAGAGGTCGCCTTCATCCTCATTCATGATGATGATACAGATGTGGAGAGTGCCAAACTTAGGAGGACCATTCAAGAGAAGGAAATGGAGATCCAAGACTTGTCACTCAATTTGGAGAGGGCAAAGTGGATTATCAGGTATTTGGAGCAAAGGAACAAACAACTCAAGGACCAACATGAGATCATGGAGCTACAAAACATCCACGAGAATCGCCAAGATGCCCATAATAGGAGGATTGAGCTCACTCCATTAGAGCAAGAGATTAACAATGATCCTGAGTCTTAGCTCGAGAGTATCAACATCCACCTTGAGAGACTGTTGGAGAAGGCCAACAAGGACAAAACCATATTGAGGTGGATGGTTTATCACTACAGGGCACAGAACATGAGTTCAAAGGCTCAGATAAGGAGTTTGAAGGCGAAATTGAGCAAAGCGAAAAAAAAGGCAAAAGAGGAAAAAGGAGCAAGATCGGCTCTGAATCTTGGCTAAAGCCTCTATGGCCCAGTATAGCACTTCATAGGGAACCTCCCGCCCAAATTTAAAGAAATTCGTGGAAATTTTGGTCACATGAAAAATTTTTGGTCACAACACAGGGTTTTTCTCCTTGTCCGATTGGGAGCTCCAAATCACAAATGGTTTGTATTTTTGGATTCAGCATGAACAATCATGACTACTGGTGCATGGAAAAGAAGTTTGGGCAAGTTTTGAGTCCCCAAGAGGTAAAAAAGACTCAAACAATGACCTCTCTGCCCCTATTTTGACACACAGGAAGCAGTCTTGGGAGAATGAAGTTTTGGAGGGGTAAATGAGCACCAAATTCAGAAATTCGACTTGGTTTAGAAAGTAGACAGGCCATGATTTCCAACAGGCACACTTGGGCACAATTTGGAATCCAAAAGGTACCTCAAAATCACCTCCAAAGTGGAGTGGTGCATATAGATTTGGGCGTGGTGCATATAGACCAAAAGGCCAAAATCGCTTCCACTTCGCGACATTTCGATTCACAACTTTCTCCAAGTGGGCCCGCTCATTTATACTACACCTTTTTTGGTAGCTAAGGAAAATTTTAAAGAATATTTTCACTAAAGGTTGGCTTCTATCCAAGTGGCAAAGGAAGGCGAGCAGTCACCCAAGCCATTTGTCATTTTTGTAATGCTGCACCTATCACTAATGGTTGGCTTTCCACTTCCACTTTGTAATGATTTGAAAAACTCCCCAACTCTTGGTTGTTTTATTTCCCAATGGAATAATCTATTTATTGTATGCAAACCATTTGCAAAGGGTTGGTTATAATTTCTGGGAAACTTTGGGAGAGAAACTCAGTTCTTCATTGTATAGTTTGACAAAGAATTAATGAAAGGCAGCGGCTCTATTTCATGAGATTCATGTGGTTGTGAGTGTAGCAAATGTGTTCTCTTTATGTTTCATATGTATTCTGTTATGTTTCACAGTTCATTGATATTCATTTCCCGGGAAATTTTCTAGGTAAGATAAGGTAGAATTCATGTTTAATGCTCTGCCTGTGGGAGAGTTTCACGTTATGTGTTCTTCTTCTGTTGAAAAGGATTCATGTGTTATATGCCCTTTTCACCCTCCTAAACAATCTTTCCATTCCGCATTATTTCAAATTTAATTGCTAGAATTTCCGCCTTCCTTGCCTTACGAAGTAATTTGTGCCTTTGTGTTAAATTCTATGCTCATTGCTGCCCGTTTGTCCCATACATCCTAGAAACTCAGTCATTTATACAAAATTGCTTCTTGTTTCCATATTTATTTACCTAGTCTAAAATGAATATTCATTGTAAGTCATCTCAGACCATATCGTTTATCTATTCACTTAGCGTGACTCGGAGAGAGCCCTCTCCTGTTCTGGTAGGGCTAGCTACCAGACTAAGCGTGGTTTGTGGTTACCCTGAATTTTGCCTTCCATCAGCCTAAGGCAGATTTATGTGCTAACATAGTGGCAACTCCACTGGGCACGAAATTACTCCCCTTACTTCTTCATAATTCTAAGCTTCCGGATGATATGCTTAGGATTTGATAGGCTGAGTGAGTTGGTCATGTCCTTTGATTTTTGTTAATAGCATACTGGCTTCTAGAAGATATACCAGAGCTAATCCAGATCCAGATCCTCCGCACATCTACAAAAATCCCAATTTCATTCCAAGAATTCATCATCAAGAGATCTCTATATCTCCCATGTTCAAATCCCATTCATGCCCTGACATTTTTGAGTATCTTGAAGAGCTAGATTTTGATGAGCAGTTCGAAATATCATTCTTCGAGACCAAATCCGAAAGGGCAATTAACTCTACTGTCCCCAATCTGCAGTTTCTTGTAGACTTGGAAACGGAAAGGGCTAGCCGTTCAATTGATAACTACATTGTAGCACAGCTTCAAACTCCAATTGCTAGCCCCATACAAACTGCACACACTCCTCCAACACCTCCAAGGCCAAACCCACCAGGAGTGATGGCTGCCCGTTTTGCACCCGTTCTTCTACCTCAAGTTTTAGATGATATGCCCATAGATTATTGAAGTAAAATCCTGTTTTTTGATGGCACCCCTAACAACATTACTGTTCAGTAACATGTGGATAGAATGGCAGATTTCTATGAACTTCACAAGATCGATGCAGAGAATGTGGCAATGAGACTCTTTGTACATACATTTGCAGGTGAAGTGAGGAAATGGTTCAGAGGTTTGTTAGCGGCACGTATCGATACCTTGGCTGACCTACAAAGACAATTTGTAAACCGCTGGGAAGTGAAAAAGAATCCTCTTCAAATTATGGCTGAATATGAGCAAATCAAACGAAATGCTGGTGAGTTGGTCCAAGACTACTGCATTAGATTCAATCATGTTTATAATGAAATTCCAAATCATCTAAGGCCGCCTGTGGGGCTAGCCATGGTGAAGTTTCCAGATGGTTTTGATGCTGACATGGCTTATCAATTAAGAGAGAGAGAACCGGCCAGAATGGAAGACATGCAGAAGATTGCGGTCAGTGTTGAAGCAAATTTGCTGACCAAGAAGGCTAGAGCAAAGGCAGAAAATAAGGTCATCGTAAAAGAAGAATCTTCCTCGGTAGATCAAATTACTCCAGAAGGTAGAGCAGATGCTCG
Organism: Pinus taeda; assembly: GCA_000404065.3. NCBI lineage: Eukaryota > Viridiplantae > Streptophyta > Pinopsida > Pinales > Pinaceae > Pinus > Pinus taeda. The sequence continues at coordinate 216,962 of APFE030030409.1, read as the reverse complement.
AAAGGGTGAAACTCAACAAACCTGAGCCACAAGATAGAAATCCTAACTTTCGTAGCCAGCAACAACGACAATATAGAATAAGGCAGAGAGATCAGCGAGCCCAAGAGCAGACAACATAGCAGCCAATACAACCACCTTTGTAGCAAAATTTTTTGCATGGACTGGAGTTAGATGAGGACGAGAATATAATAGGTGAAGAAAACCACCTCTTTACTGCTAATGATTTGCCTATTTATATTATTGAGGAGGAGGAGTATGCAGAAAGCTCGATTGTACACCAAGATGTAGATTTCATTCTAGCCAATGACACCATTTTGGAGAAAGAGTTAGATGAGTACCAAAGAGGCTATATGAATGCTCTGTCTACCCAGTAGCAGCGATATTCACTAAGAAATAGAGATGTGCCGGCCAAAACAATTCAGAAGAGGAAGGATGCTGAGGCATCAAAGAATGATTCATCAGTTACACAAAGGAAAGGAAAGGAGGCGGTTGGTCCAGATAAAAGCAAATCACCATCAGCAGAACAATCAAATCAGCCAATTGGATCAAAAGTAAAGGAAAGGAAAGAAATCCCAGTCAAAGAGGTAGAAAATATTCCTGCTTTTAATTTATAGAATGAAATTTCTAAATTGAATGTATCCATTCCCTTGACTAAAATAATGAGGAACAACAGTTATAGAGGGAAAGTATCTAAAATTTTGAATTTGGACCCAATGTCCGACATGGTGAATTTTGAAGATGATCAACCCGAAATGATTTTGGGTCCAACGTCAAATGGTGAGTCTCTTGATAGTGATGTGCCACCTTTTTATATCAGTTTAAGATTGCATGATTTTGTGTTACATAATGCCATGTTCGATTCTGGAGCTTCACACAATCTCATGTCCAAGGCTATCATGGATAAGATGGGCCTGGACATCACCCGACAATACCATGATCTCTATTCATTTGATTCCAGCAGAGTAAGATGTATCAGGCTCATCAAAGACTTGGTTGTGAGTATGGATCAACTCCCAATGAAGAATGTTTTGATGGATATTGTTGTAGTAGATATTCCTCCCAGGTTTGGCATGCTTCTTTCTGGGTCTTGGGTAGCAAAATTGAAAGGGACACTACAACTAGATTTCTCCTATGCAACAATTCCAGTGTTTGGCCAAATGAGGAAATTGAATTGGGAGCAAAAAATAAAATACATAATTACAAGCAAGGAGAAACCAATAAATCATCCTATTAATTATGTACATACAGATTTGGAGTCTTTTGTTTTCTATTACGATAGTTTCAATGATATCGATAGTCAATTAGTAGAAGTAGACGATATTCCAAAAATAACAGAAAATTTCAAAGGAGTTTTAAAGAGAGATGGACAAGAACAACAGAACATCATTGAGCAATCAGCTAAAAGTAATGGACAGCAAGCAGGCAAAGCACAACAAACAGATTTTCAACACTTGCAAGAGGAGGAAGAAGGTTTGTGGACCATGGATTTTGATGGAGCAGTGGGAAATGATGGCACTAGAATTGGAATTTGGGTACGCAGTCCTTTCTCCACTCCGAACAAAGTGCCTAGTAATGTGCGGGTATGCTCTTACAAGTTGGGTTTTGATTGTTCAAACAATGAAGCTGAGTATGAAGCTCTGATTGCTGGTCTAAAAATTATAAGGAAGCTGGATGCTAAGAGGATTGCAGTATATGGCGACTCTGAATTGGTGATTAAGTGGGTCAGAGGCGAATATCAAGCAAAGCATCCTAGGATGCGGGCTTACAGTAATGTAGTTCTAGACATCCTAAAATTATTTTTAGAATATACGTTGACATGTGTGCCTCGTATACAAAATAGTATTGTTGATTGTCTTGCTAAGGCGGCAAGTAGTTTGAAGATCCCAATGAACTCTAGCAATAAATTCGAAATCCATGTCAGGCATTGGCCGACAGTCCTAGACAATCAGAGATATTGGCAAGTTTTCCAAGATGATGAGGAGATTGATGATTTTCTGCAAAACAAAGGTAAGTTCAAAGAAACCTCAATTGATGTAGAAAATGACGATGGTAAAGGCAATGGTACAGATGATGTGCAGATCAATGAAATGGACGTGTTGCAACTAAAGAATAATGTTATTCCTAAAGGCTTGATTCCTTTAGAAGAACTCTTTGATCAAGATGATGTAGCCCGCAAACCAACATTGCAGCCAACAGAGAAGGGTGTAGAAGAGGTCAATGTCGGAACAACTGCTAATCCTAAAATGGTAAAACTATCTAAAGCATTGCCACCAAAGATCAAGGACAAATATATCAATTTGTTGTATTCATTTGTAGATGTGTTTTCTTGGGACTATTCTGATTTAAAGACATATGATACCAATATAATTCAGCACATTATACCCATTAAGCCCAATCAGAAACCTTTCAAACAGAAGTTGAGGAGGCTAGATCCAAAGCTGTTGCCATCAACTGAAAAGGAGATAAACAGGTTGTACAAATCAGGAATCATTGTTCCCATCAGATTTTCAGATTGGATCTCTAATTTGGTGCTCGTAAGAAAGAAGATAGGTGAGATCCGCTTGTGCATTGATTTTAGAAATCTCAATAAAGTCTCATTGAAAGATAACTATCCACTGCCCAAAATGGACCATATACTTGAGCGGGTACTGGGAGCATCTCGTATTTCACTACTTGATGGTTATTCTGGATATAACCAAATTTCTATCCATGAAGATGATCGAGACAAGACAGCATTCACAACTCCATGGGGAACTTTTCATTACCCTAAAATGCCTTTCAGTTTGAAGAATGTGGGTGCCGCATTTTAGCGTGCAATGGTCTTGGCTTTTGCAAATGAGAAGGATGTCTTTCTAGTTGTGTACCTGGATGATTTGATGGTGCTTTCCAAATTTGATGAAGAACACATGTACCATCTAAAAATTGTCTTTCAAAAATGCAGAAAATATGGCTTGTCACTGAATCCGAAAAAGAGCTTGTTCGCCATGGAGGAAGGCAAACTACTTGGGCACATTATCTAAAAAGATGGAATTCACATTGACCCAACACATGTACAAGTGATTTAACAAATCGATCTGCCCTGGAATAAGAAAGAGTTTCAATCTTTCAATGGTAAAATGAATTTTCTATGCCGCTTTGTACCTAACCTTGCTGAGCACCTAAGAGAGATTACAAACATGCTTAAGAAGGAAATCCAAGTGAAATGGATAAAAGAGGCTGTAAAATCTTTCAATTTAGTCAAATTGGCTCTTTCTTTGGCTCCAGTTCTAGTCAGCCTGGACTACACTTGGGATTTCATATTGTTTTCATTCACTTCGGAGCATACTGTGGCAGCTGTGTTATTGCAGAAAAGAGATGATCATGAAAGACCCATTGCATTCTTCAGTAGAGCTATAAGAGATGCAGCCTTAAAATACGACATCATTAAGAAGAATGCCCTTGCACTTGCGAAAGCATTGAAATATTTCTGGGTATACATTCTACATTCTCATATTTTGGCCTATGTTCCTAATGCTGCCGTCAAAGATGTTTTAGTGCAGCTCGATCTGGAAGGAAGATGAGGCAAGTGGATTGCAGCTTTGCTGGAATATGATGTGCAAATAAAGTCCATAAATCTTGTTAAAGGACAGGGATTGGCAAAGTTAATGGCCGAATCAAACTTGCACGCCTTGGACATAAATCTGATCGCTGCTATGTCCGATGATAATGAAGAGAGATCATCAATTCAGGTATCTGAAATGTTTTCTCTTTCTCCATGGTATTCAGATATCATATATGTGCTCAAAAATTTGTCACCACCACCTGACATGACTAGAAACAAAGCTAGAACACTCAAATTGAAGGCTGCCAAGTTTTGCATTCTAAATTCTGCACTTTATGGAAAGATCCCGGTGGCATTCTGTTAAATTTCTTGGTGGAAAAAGAAGCAAGGAAAGTCATGGAGGACTGCCATGAGGGAGACTGTGGTGGTCACCTTTTTTGGAAATCAACAACAAATAAAGTCCTGAGAGCGGGATACTACTTACCGACATTTTTTGTTGATATATATAAAATGGTCAAGAGCTTTCATAAGTGTCAGATTTTCGAAGGAAGGCAGAAGTTACAGCCTTTACCACTTAAGCCCATTGAGGTGAGTGCCCCTTTTTAGCAATGGGGGTTGGATTTCATTGGGGAAATTCATCTTGCTTCTTCCAGTCAGCATAGATGGATCCTCACAACGATAGATTATTTCACAAAATGGATCGAGGCAATTCCCACTGGACAAGCTACAGATGCAGTAATTATTTCATTCCTTGAAAATAACATCTTCTCTCGCTTTGGTTTCCAGAATAAGTTAATCACTGATAATGTGGCAGCTTTCAAATAAAAAAGGATGGTAAAGTTTTTTCATAAATATCACATCATTTTGGGTCACTCAACTGCCTATCATCCGCAAGGAAATGGATTGGCAGAGTCTTATAATAAGTCATTGGTCAACATCATCAAGAAGCTATTGGAAATAAACAAGAAGAGTTGGCATAAGAGGTTGGTCAATGCACTTTGGGAAGATCAGGTCAGTCAGAAGAAATCCATTGGTACGTCATCTTTTGAGCTTGTTTATGTTGTGTGTGGATCATGATCATTTAGAGGTCTTTGTTTCAGCTAGATATATACCCCAAGAAGTTTGTACACCCCTCCACGTGGGGGAGACTTGTCCCCCCTGGCTTGGGGGTCTGGGGACTAGCGGTCCCCCAACGGGGGCTCGAGGGCAGTGTCCCCGAAGCTAAAAACAAATGTAAATTTTCCTTGTAAAAGTATAGTAATTTCTAGTCAATCTGGGCCATTCATTAGGTGGATGATCTGATCGTAGAACTTATTTTTAGTTTAGGGTTTTTTGCCCTAGAAGGCAACCCCTCTCTTTGTATGAGGGCATTGTATTTAAGGTTGTGATAGATGTGTATTCTAGATGTGTGTGAGCGGAAAACAAAGAGGTGAGACTGTGAGAGAAAACAGAGGATATTACAGCAGATTTGCTGTAGGTTGTGTCTCTTCATTTTGCTGGATAATAGAAAGAAAGGACTGGCTATTTGGGGTGGACGTAGCCCAAACTGGGTGAACCACGTATATCTGTGTCTCTCTTGTTTTATGCGTTTTTTGTGTTTATATTTCTACAATATTTTATGTGTTCCATTGCTCCGTAATATGTAATTTTATAACAATTTATGGAGTTGATATAGTGTCTCCTACCTCTCTCGCAGCCCTGGTTGTCAAACTTCTTCAAGAGGCCGGTAGTGAAGATGACCCTATGCAGAGAAGGTTGAATCAAATGGTCCACTTGCGGTAGACCAGAGAAGAAGTATTCTAGAACACATCCAAGTTGTAGGAGAAGATTAATAAAATTTATGACAGAAAAGAAAAGGTGGACAAATTTCAGTTGGATGATGTGGTGCTGAAGTGGGATGCAAGGAATGAGGAAAAATGAAAGCATGGTAAGTTCAAGAATCTCTGGAAAGGTCCCTTCAAGATTACAACATATCGAGGTCAGAACGCTTTTCTTTTGAAGGAAATGAATGGGGAAGATTATCCAGGAGGGCTGATCAATGGTCGGCTACTCAAGAAGTACCTTTTTTGAGTTATTGACGTTGCTTCCACTATCATTGTAAATACCATTTTATTTCAGTTTAGTTAGAGTTTGTCAAGTTAGTCTTCAAGTCATTTCAATGTCAAATTTGAGTCAATTTTTTGGTCATTTTAGTTTCATAAATGAGTCAGAGTCTTGTGTTATTTATCAAAATAATGACTCCATAGCCCAATGGACGAAGGCACTGTCTAGCTCTTCCAGAGATATGTTGTTCTTGGCACCTCCAAGGAGCTACCATCCCCTATTGGAGCCAATGTTAGAGTCGGCCTTGTCGTCCTCCGTCAAAGATCAAAACTCTTTCTACATTTCATTTTTAGGAGTCTCGCTCCATTCACTCAACTGCATTCCACTAGTGGCATGCCATAATCTGACATAGAAGGTCATGTTAGTCATTTCCCCTTATGTCTGGCACCTGCTGGCTTAGGTATTTTGTCAATGTTCACTAAAGTCCATGACAGTCAATGTTCGATATTTTAATGGAAAAGAGTCATTTTCAGTCATTAGGTCTAGGTATTAGTCAATTTGGTCTTCAACCATGTCCAATAAAGCCATCCAGACCAAAGGGAGGCCCTTACAAAGTTCTGATTCAAAGATTTTCATCGTCATGTTGACAGATTACGACTGTTCTTCAAAACTCTATTTTGAAGAAAAGTCAAATTGTGCGTCATTTGTGATAACTTTCCAAAAAAGTCTCCAGTTGATCTCTTCAGGCGTAGTGATGGTTTCCTTGGCCAAATTCAATGTCATGCAACCCCTACAAAAAGTGCCAAAAATTTCATCATTTTAGCTAAAAATTCAAAGGGAAAAGTGAAATGCAAAGTTGCTTTAAATCAGGGAAAAAGTGCCAAAACAAGACATTAGCAAAGTGGGTTTTGAAGAAGAAAAAAATTAAACCCATGACTCCAAATGCCTTTATATAAAAGTTTCCACAAGTAACAAAGTTATTGTGCACACCAAGGTTATACAGAAACATAGCTAAGTGATTAAGAGTGCAATCATGCATTTGAAGTAAGTTTGGAGGTGTTTTCGTAGGCGCGACGCACACACAGAGGAGCGCGGCACACATAGAGAGCATGATGCACAGAGCGCAACCCCGCAGTGGTAAAAATACAAGGGCATGACAGACGCAGAGCACAGCGCACTGGGTTTGCTGCGCGATGCACACCCACAAAGGCCCGAAATTGTTCCAAATTTGCCGCAAATCATTTGGAATTCCTTCCAATTGCCAAGTAGGGTCTATATCTTGGCTTGCTCATCAAATTTTGTGAACATGATGGTGGTTTATGGCTGTTGATATTTGCAAATAAAAAAGTCCTAAACCCTACCACTTGAAAACATCAAAGCCTTTGCTCTAGGGTTGCAAACTTGTGGTGTTGATGCCAAGGCTCCTCCTACCTTTGATTTTTCCCCTTCTTTCAATTTTTCCCTTTCCCTTATCCCATTTTTCCTTATTTTCCCTACCCTAAAACATTACTAAACCACTATTACCTATCCCCTCCACTCATTTTTCAACTATAAAACCCCAAAACCCTACCTTATAAAATCCCCAAACCCTCCTACATGTCCCTAAACAAAATTTCCCCCCATAACCCCTAATCCCATCATATTATTCCCCTTCCTAACACTCCCTTTCTTGCATTGTTCCCCTTGGTGGCAGAGTTCATATCAACACATAGTTTCACTACCATCATCAAAAGGCAGTTCAAGCACAGTACACATATAGTAGTCATGGAATTTAAGCATTCATCGAAGTATGAAATGGAAACCCAAAGTGATTCATCCTTAGAAGAACAGGCTCCTCGGAGACATCATAAAAGTGGCAAACATGTTAGGGATGAGCCAACCACCCTCACAGAACTGTAGGCCTGCCCTCTTGCTATGTCATGTTTCCAACATCTATCATGTTTTGAGTTTTGTCAAAGGGTGGCTAATGTTCAAGTTCATCATGAGTTGGCCCAAATTTTTGTGCTTCACCTACATGGAGGTCACTCTATCTTGGCCGGCTGGCACCTAAAACTATCTCATTATCAATCGGCATACCAAATGTTGGAGAACCATGGTACAAGAAATAGAAGGTTGATCGGTAGCACTATGAGCCTTACATTAAGGCCAGTTTCTTGAGGCAGCTCCGAAGAGTCTTTCCATTCTGATATTTGAAAGATGAATATGCTCCACTCATGAAGTTGATCATGAAATATTTCAGCTGTGAGGGGAGGTTCTCTCGTCTATATCCCTATCACATCAGCTTGCTCATTCAATTTACCATGGTATGGATGACGAACATCCCATATTTCATTTGCAGGAACACAGAGAGGATGAACACCTTCATGCAGCACAAGGCCCATTAGCAGCAACTTAACAGTGTTTATCATTTTTCTCTAATTAAGATTTTGGTGGATCATCAGCTGGGATTGCAGGGCATTACATGGGATGACTTCATCTCCCGTGACTTCTTTAGCACTTCATAGGTATTATCAGAGGTTGAACATGAGATGGGTGGTCGTTCTCATCAGTATGAGCACCATGAGACCACTACTATGCCAGTATTCATCACCTATCAAAGAGGCAGTAACATTTGTTTGCAGCAGCAAAGCGAGTGTTATCTCCAGCCGGGGGTGAAGGGGCCTCACTTCCGACATTGGCAACACAGGTACATGACAAGGGTAATAAGCCCATGCATGACGAGGGGCCATTAGGTGAAAAAGAGGCCGACTTCATCCTCATTAATGGTGATGATATAGATGTGGAGAGTGCCAAACTTAGGAGGACCATTTAGGAGCAGCAAACGGAGATCCAAGACTTGTCACTCAATTTGGAGAGTGCGAAGTGGATTACCAGGTATTTGGAGCAGAGGAACAAACAGCTCGAGGAACACCATGAGATCATGGAGCTTCAAAACATCCGTGAGAATCGCCAAGCTACCCAGCATAGGAGGATTGAGCTCACTCCATTAGAGCAAGAGATTAACAATGACTGTGAGTCTTGGCTCGAGCGTATCAACATCCACCTTGAGAAACTACTGGAGAAGGATAACAAGGAAAAAACCATATTGAGGTGGATGGTTTATCACTACAGGGCACGAAACATGAGTTCAAAGGCTCGAATAAGGAGTTTGAAGGTGAAATTGAGCAAAGTGACAAAAAGGAAAAAGACGCAAAAGGAGAAATATAAGCTTCGAATCTTGGCTGAAGCCTCTATGGCCTAGCATAGCACTTCATAGGGAACCTCCAGCCCAAATTTCAGGAAATTTTGGGAAATTTGGGTCACATGACAAATTTTTGGTCACAACATAGGGTTTTTCTCCCTCTGTGCCACACCACTGGCACGGCGCTTAGGAGTGGGAGCTCCAAATAAAAAAATAGTTTACATTTTTGGATTCAGCATGAAAAATCATGACTTCAGGTGCATGGAAAAGAAGTTTGGGAAAGTTTTGAGTCCCCAGGAGGTCCAAAACACTCAAAAAATGACCTCTCTCCCCCTATTTTGACACACAGGAAGTAGTCTTGGGAGAATGAAGCTTTGGACGGGCCAATGAGAACTAAATTCAGAAATTCCACTTGGGTTGGAAATTAGATGGGCCATGCTTTCCAACAAGCACAGTTGGGCACAATTTGGACTCTAGAAGGTACCTCAAAATCGTCTCCAAAGTGGCGTGGCGCATATATATTTGGGCGCGGCGCATATAGACCAAAAGTCCAAAATCACTTCCGCTTTGCGACATTTCGATTCGCGACTTTCTCCAAGTGGGCCCGCTCATTTACACTACACATTTTTCAGTAGCTAAGGCAAATTTTAAAGAATATTTTCACTACAGGTTGGCTTCTATCCAAGTGGCAAAGGAAGGCGAGCAGTCACCCAAGCCATTTGTCATTTTTGTAATGCTGCACCTATCACTAATGGTTGGCTTTCCACTTCCACTTTGTAATGATTTCAAAAACTCCCCAAGTCTTGGTCATTCGATTTCCCAATGGCATAATCTATTTATTGTATGCAAACCATTTGCAAAGGGTTGGTTGTAATTTCTGGGAGACTATGGGAGAGAAACTCAGTTCTTCATTGTATATTTTGACAGAGAATTAATGAAAGGCAGTGGCTCTGGTTCATGAGATTCATGTGGTTGTGAGTGTAGCAAATGTGTTATCTTTATGTTTCATATGTATTTCGTTATGTTTCATAGTTCATTCATATTCATTTCCAGTGAAATTTTCTAAGATAAGGTAGAATTCATGTTTAATGCTCTGCCTGTGGGAGAGTTTCACGTTATGTGTTCTTTTTCTGTTGAAAAGGATTCATGTGTTATATGCCCTTTTCACCCTCCTAAACAATCTTTCCATTTTGCATTATTTCAAACTTAACTGCTAGACTTTCCGCCTGCCTTGCCTCACGAAGTAATCTGTGCCTTTATGTTAAATTCTCTACTCATTGTTGCCCATTGGTCCCATACATCCCAGAAACTCAGTCATTTATACAAAATTGCTTCTTGTTTCCATATTTATTTACATAGCCTAAAATCAATATTCACTATAAGTCATCTCATACCATATTGTTTATCTATTCACTGAGCGTGACACGGAGAGAGCCCTCTCCTGTTCTGGTAGGGCTAGCTACCAGACTGAGCGTGGTTTATGGTTATCCAGAATTTTGCCTTCCTTCAGCCTAAGGTAGATTTAGGTGATAACACCTACTACCATCATTGTGACTGCACCTTACTAGAAAAAGTAAACAGGGGAGCGCACCATACAAAGAAGAACATGACGCACTGACAGATGCAAGGGTGATTGAGGGGTCCCTGTGGCCTGGGTTAGTAGGAAAGTTGAAGCCTCGCACTGGTGACCACCTGACTATCCATATGAAGCATAGTCTCAGTGCTCCAAGTAGTTGAAAGAGAGCACAAGACTATAAAAGAGTCTGTATGGGAGATGTGGGAGATGGAGGTTGCACGTAGGATCAGGACATCACAAGGGTCATGACCAGACATAAGGGGTTTTTCCGTTGTGTGCGTATGCTAGGAGGTGATTGTTGGTGTCACTGTTCATGAAAATAGGTCAAATTTAAGGCAAAAATGAGTGGGAGATTGGAAATTAAGACAAGAATTAAGAATGGGATTTGGGATGATCTACTGCCAAGAAGGCATTAATGATACAGAAGTGGGGGGAATGGTTGAATTCAAATTAAAAGGTCACTATAAAAACCCTAGGGCCAGCTCCAAGGCGACACTTATTTGTTTGAGAATTGAGAAATTACAGAGCATTTAGCAACGTGTACTCTCACCATCCTCAAGTATAGACACAATGACAGCTTCTTGAACAAGAGTGTGGTTCGCTGAAGTTACCGCGGAGCCCCATATGGCCCATGAGTAGCATGGAGAGGTGGAAGATATGCCAGAAGTTCCAATATCACCACGCATATCGAAACCACAGAAAGACAAGAAAACAATCGGGCCAGTCCGTGTATCCCCAAGATACCCACTGTTTGGCAAATTTTCAGTGGCAGAGAAGGGGAAAACCATCAAACATCGGAGGAGGAGGAATACTTGCAGGCCCCGATTGCGCAAATTGAGGTGCAATATGATGAGGCAGAGGACATTTCCTAAAAGCATTTTGCGACAAAGTTACCTATGTACATCCCCCCATGGAAGGGGAAAGCCAAGGTACTGAAGGACTTGGAGGCCACAAAGAGTGTGCTTTATACCCCACTCCTGCCCGATGATATAAGGTTTGAAGGTCCATCATTGGCATGAGTACTAACTATGAAGTTTAAATATTGGGACCTCACGAATAGCGAGAAGTTCCCATAGTTGGCCATAGAGAAGTTAATAAAGCATAAATGGTTGCGCAGTGTGGATAAGGCTGGGTTACTCCATCTGCAATGGATACCCCACTACCACCGCATGCTCGTCTCCATTTTTGTCATCAGGCAGCTATTGTGCCTAGTGCATGATGGGTATCTCTGGTTAGAGGAGCTCATTTCCATCATGACCAATCTTATTCATAGAATTTCTCGACTACCAGTCAAGGGAAAGGGCCCCATGGCCATAGCTGGAAAAAGCAGCGACTTTGCCCTCACAAAAGCTATGAAGGCCAAGTATAATTTAGAAAAAACGAAGCAGGGGTACGCAATAGCAAGTATAAAAGACTAAGGGGTGTGCATAGCCAACTAGCTACTGGCCAACAAGATGATGAGTAAATGTCGCGCTGATGAAGTACCAGGATCTATGATTGCGTTGGCAGAGCAATGCGTAGAGGGGGTCGAGTTCACTTGGGCGTAATTCCTATGTGACAATTTTTTTACGAACTTCAGGGAGGCCCAAGAGCAGGGTAATACCTTACACTATAAGTGGTTGCTCTTATCCATCTTGTTGGTTGAAGGGGAGCTACTGGCGGACAGTCAGTTTCCCACTACTAAGGGTGACTTGCCCGAAGCCGCGAGGTACACCTCACTCTAGGCTACAAAAGATGTGAACAAGATTAGCGAGATAAAGGTATTATAGGTGTTCGTGGAGGTGAGCATCTAAACATGGATCAACTGCAGGTCACGCTTGTCCCCTACAATTCATAACAGCTTGTAAAGCATGTTAGAATTCAAGGAGAATATACATAACTTGTATATCTGGTCATGCAAGGATCCAACCCGAACATGGGTGAAGCTTCAGTTTATTGCAACGGATGATGTGATCTTCATAGTGATGGAGTCATGTCCTCTTGAATGTCATGCCCTGGACTTGGTGGAAATGGAGAAGATTGCAACGCAACAATGAAATAAGGACACCAAGCTGCGCCTCACGCAACTGGCTGAGAGGAAGCACCAGGAACAAAAAGTAGCCACACAACAGAAGGCAGTCGATGCAACAGCAGTAGCACAGGGGTAGAGACTACAACTGTGCCAACCAAAGAGGTTGAGGAAGACCAGGAGAGGTCCTCGGGGCAGTAGACCAGGGAAATGGATAGGGAAGCGGACCATGCAGACCCCAGTACAACATCAAAACAACCTAAGCAATTGCGCGACGCAAAGAAAGCAACACCCAAGAAGAAAGGGAAAGCCACAAAGATGTCTGTCAACCTAATCATCCTAAAAGAAGGTGATCTATTGGATATCAGAAAAACAATTCAGGAAGTCATGGAGGACATGCTCCAGGGATTGCAGATGGCGAAAAGCACTGTGTTGGGGCCGCTCAGCGCATAGCTACAAGGTTTATAGGTACAACACCCCCAAATAGGTACACTAGCCCAGCGTGTTGTGGTGGGAACCAATGAGGCTGAACAACCGCTGTGTACCTATATGGGTAACACCTTCATCTTTCCTGAAGGCATGTTAGCAGCAGAAAGCGACGATGACGGGGTTGTAATGAACAACATGACAGGTGTCAGTTTGAACTTGGCTGCCCTACCGTGTGAAATAATGTACCAACTAAAAGATGGGGTCATCGTTGAACTCTGCACCTGGGAAGGTTGAGCAATCCAGGTCCCTCATGAGCAGAAAGTCATCATGGACCAGCTCAACATCCAGAGGGATGAGTTGGTGGCACAAGCTAGTGGATTGGAGTAGGCAGTAGAGGATGCATGCATGAGAATTCCAGAGTTGGTCATGCTGATAAAGCTACCGACAACATAATGGTTCCATAGATTGGTGGCTAGAGTCCACGAGGCCTAGGAGGAAACGACATAAGTTTAGTTAGAGCTAAACCTGCAAATTGCTGAGCTACGATTAAGGCAACAACCCTCCAAAACCCCAAAATTCATAGAGCAGCATGCCGTGCTATCCACATGGGGTTGGAACAAATTGGCCAGGTGACACAGTGGTGCATCAGGATGTTGGAACAAGAACTAACCATACTTTCACACCTGCAGGAAGACCCAAACCTATAGCGCCTAGAGACAGAGGTGCATGAGTTGCAGCAAGAGTACGACAGTGTCAGGGGCATCGTGCAAATGGTTGCCCTCACTCAATGACTCACCCAACTACAATAGGCAATGGAACTGAAGGATAGATTAGACGTCGTGCACCAAAAGGAAGCCCTGCTTAAGGCACACATCGAACCATGGATCGATGAAGCATTCACAATCATAGCTACCATTGAAGGGAAGCTGGCAAAGATGCAAGAACTGTATAGGGTTGGACAGGAATGTGATGCTCCTCACGAATGTTCATATACACTCATAGAACAAGTACAACAGATAGTGGAACAGTGTGTTGTGGACACCCAAGCTATGCGCGACCTGCTGCATGAACTTCACGCAAAGGGGGCCTGTTGGGCAGCAGATCCCTGCATACCACGTTTCGTGGCTTAAAGCCCAAGTTTTGGTAAAGTGTAATGTAAATACCCCGCGAAATGCAGCCGTGGAGCGCGAGAGTCTAGGGTTGTCCACCCTAAAATAATGTAATTTAATGTATGGTGTGTCGGCCTACCCATGGTGCATAGACCATGCGCTTGTATAAATAGAGCGAGGCTCTAAGTGTAAAGTTAGTCTAACTTTTGACAAGTAACAGATAGATGTGAAGGCATGGTTAGAAGATAGAAGTGAATATGAAGTGTATTGGGTCATAGTAGTAGGTAGAGGCTATGCAGCTGAGTGCACAAAGGCCTAGTAGAGTCCGTAACTGAGTGCGTGGAGGCCTAGTAGAGTCCAGCACCCTCCCATACTACTTCGGGTGAGACCTCAGTGCGTGCTCCGTGCACTGTTGCCAAAAGGGCCAGTAGTACCGAGATTTTCTTGGCTAAACTCACTACTGAACCTGGGTCATGACCCACGTAGCCAACACCACACTCACTTAAAGAATAGCTTAGCAGTGGCCTCTACTGAGATACTCTTCTTGCATGGTACCATGATGGCCATCTTAGAGAATCTGTCGATAACAATGAAAGTGTTGAAAATAGCAACAAGAAATGATAGAAATATAGTTTCTAAAAATAGCACTGGAAGTTTAGCCAGTGTTGATCTTAGCAACAATGGATGGAAAAATGGAAGTGCTAAAAATATCATTCTATAAATAGCATTTTGGGTTACCTTCCTATTTTGGTTAGTCCCTAAACTAAAATAGTGAAGTGAAATTTGAATTTGATCTTAACAACAGTTTGTAAAATAATTAATTAATTCATCTTGAGTTAGTTAGTTAAGGAAAATCAAACTTGAAGTCTATGTGGGGACATGCAACAGTTTCTCCATTAGTTGAGGAATTTATCCATCAGTTAAAGAGATAAGGATGAGTTGTAATATTGAGTTGTAATTAGTTGACTTAGTTAACTGAGTCAAGTCCAGTTAGATTAATTCAAATAGTTTGTTGAATTAATGTAAGTTCAGTTAGTTAATGCTTGCATGTATGTAACTACTGCACTTCAGATAACTCAGTATTCTCTCATGAATAACTCATGCATGTCAGTTCAGACATAGACCCAATTGAGGTCAGATGGAGGGGAAGTGTACTATTAGTTGCTAGAATATTCCATTGTGAATATTCCTTGCATGCAGAAGGAATTCTTTCCTTGAGGATTGCGCAGTTAGTGGTTTAGGTTTAATGAGTGTGATGAGGCCAATTTATATATGTGACATCACTGGACCCCAAGAAAAACTGCGTAAGGAAATAGGAGGTCTGGAGGGCTTGAGGAGGATATATGCTATGTATATTCAGTCTGTGAGCTCTATTGTTTAATTGCAGAGAGAGCAGGATAGCTTGAGAGCTGATTCTTTCTGTAACTTGAACAAGATTTCCACTTGTATGATAATATAGAGTTGGGGTTTTAGGCTGAGGCTTTCCCCATGATATTTCTTCTGCGCTATGTGTGATTGATTTCTCATTCTCAGTTATATGTGTTCTCTTGAACTTTGCTCAATTCAATTAAGCTTCCGCAAAGTGTTGTAGAAGTAGATCTTGTATTATGTTTTAGTATATTGCATACTCTATAGATCTACAGTGGGAATTTCTAGAGAAAACACAATCATTGTCATGCTCAGTACAAGGAAGACCTGACATATAATTCATGGAGGTAGGTTCCCAAGGCCGTCTAGGAGTAGTTAGAGGAGTATATATGCCTTTCTTCTTGATGGTTGGTTTGGAAATGGTGTAGGTGGTGCATGATAATGTAATTCCCAACATCGTGACAAATCTGCAGCTAATAAAAATACTTCTGTACTGCCATTGTTTTCACTACTCCGAAATGTCCAGCGACTTTACTGTAGCATGCCTCCCAAATCATCTTGGCACGCTCGCTTGGAGGAACACGTATGTGTCCCAAGTGGCATAAGGATGCATCTTGGAGGTGAAAATTTGGAACTTTCTTCCCTTCCAGGAGTGTCTGGTATGTGTTGTCGAATTCTAGATCGCTCTTGTAAACATGCGGCCACCCCGATGTCTCACACCCACAGGAGTTAAGCACAGTGATCAATTCCATGACCAATGATTTGATGAGGTAATCAATGACATTATTGGTGTTTCCCTTCAAATACCTAATTTTCAAATGGAACTGCTACAGATAGGTGGACTATTTCTGATAGTGATCATTCTACAATGTCCTTTGTGTCTATATGAATAATAGAGGTCAGTGGTCTATATGGATGACTGTTTCCTTCCCCAGAATGTAATGCTTCCATTAACAACATGCTTTCACAATGGAATACATTTCTTTGTCATAAGTGGGGTACTTTCAGACTGTGTATGAAAGTGTCTCACTCTAGTAAGCCACTAGATGCCCATGTTCAGTAAGAATTGCCCCAATGGCATAGTCAAAGGCATCTGTCTCAATCTCAAATGGTTGTTGCGGGTTTGGTAATGTGAACATTGGTGTAGAACATGGGCGATTATTCAACTCGAAGAATTCTCTATGTTGGGTTTCTGACCAAAATAACTTTTCTTTCACTCCGCCCTTGATGACTTAACTTAAAGGCCAAGCGATATGAGAGAATACCAACATGAACTTGTGGTAGAAATTGGCAACACCCAAAAAGATGCAGAGCTCTTTTAGAGTGGTTGGGGCTCACCAATCTTAAATGAATTGTATCTTGGATGGGTCCAAATGTACACTCTTCTCATCAATGATGTACCCCAGATATTGAACCTGGGTTAGGCCAAAGGTGCATTTCTCCAAATTAGCACGTAGCTTGGGTTGTCGAAGGGTTTGAAGGACACGTCGAATATGTGGATGTGTTCTTACCAACTTTGGCTGAAGATCAGGATGTCATCTAGATACACCACCACAAATGCATTGGTGAAGGGAAGAAAGATGTCATCCATTGATCTTATAAAGGTTACAGGCATGTTCGTCAATCCAAACGGCATCACCAACCATTCAAAAAGGCCCTCCTTGGATTTGAAGGAAGCATTCCACACATCAGAGGGTTCAATAGGCACCTGGTGATAACCTGACTTAATGTAAATCTTGCTGAAATATTTTGTCCCCTTGAGTTGGTCTAGAAGGTCATCAATCCACGAGATTGTGTACCTATTCCGAATAGTGATCTTGTTCACTATCTAATAGTCAATATAGAGTCTCTAGGTCCAATCCTTCTTCTGTACCAATACAATCGGGATCCCACAGGGTGATAAGCTTGGCCTGATGTACCCTTTCTGTAGTAGTTCCTGAATCTACCTCTTGATCTCATCATTCTCTAGAACAGAGCATTGATAGATTGATCCATTGGGCAGTGGTGTGCCTGGGGCCAGATTGATGGAGTGCTTGGCTTGACAGTGCACAGGTACACATGTGGGTGAGGAAAAAATGTCCTTATACTCCTCCACAACCTTGTCCATCTCATGCTGTTTTGCGGAGGAGCCCTCCCTAGAAGCCGTGGCCACAACCTTCTTCTTTCCTTGGGGGTGAATCATAAGGAAAACAAATTTCCTGGTCTGGGAAATGATCGTACTGCATTGCATTACAGTGATCAAAGAGATGGTGGTAGGTGGGGCTACCTCTGGTATCCTGTACAATTTATTAGCCAAAGTAATAATCACAAAGCGAGGTCTTGACTCATATACAACATGTCACTTCCACAAGTATGGTTGTCATAACAATACATCAGAAACTTCAAGAGGAGAAATGTAACACAATACCTCATCCATGAAGGTCTTGATGCTATAGGGAAGGAAACACTATTGGCTGACACAAAGATCTTGTCCTTGGTGAAGCCACCCAATGGTGTACAATTGTGGATGTGTTGTAGTATTTGGGCCCAGCCACTTCACCTCATCTATTGAATGAGGTTCTTTTGGCTCCCGCTATCAACAATGAACTACAGTGAAGAACCCTTCACCCACATCTATCAGTGGAAGAGGCGTCCCCCCTCCTTTGGATCTTCAGGCTCAATTTTATGGATCTTTGTGGTGGCCACTATGGCATTGAGATCTGCGTCAATGAAATTCTTCCCTTTGTCAGTCCCCTTATTGGGTTCTAATTCAGAGTCAGAATCTACATCTCATTCGAAAGCCTTCAACTTGGCCGCTAGTGACTGCTTGGCCCAACAATCACTTTTATTTTGAATGGAGCTCTTATGGAACTCACACAATTCTCCTGTGTCCTTCTTCCTCTTCGTGGTGTTGTTCTTTGCTTCCAACTTTAGCGGGTTGTCCTAGGTAGCCCTGCCTTGGCTTGGTCCCTTTTTCTATGGTTTGGGGGTGCATTTTCCTTGCTTTGGATTGACATCTCCAAAGACCCACTTCTTCTACTTAAACTTCTGCTCAATATTTACAGCACGTCGATATGCCATGCCGACCGAGGAAATATCTAGGAACTCCATCTTGTCCTAAATGTACTTGTGTGTAGACAACCATGATACTTGAGCACCAAATGTCACTCAGTATGCTTTATACCCAGCTTCACGCGAAGGGTATGGAAGGTATTTGTGAACTCCAACACATCTTGGTCCCTTCCCTACCGTAGTGTAGTCCACTTTATGTATTGGTCTCCATAGCTACTGATAGGGTAATATTGTTCCTTGGTGGTTTCTCATAAACAATTCCAAGTGGGTGTAGCTGAAAACAATGAGGCTTCACTCTCATCCTTTTGTTCACACCAAGTTTCCCACCAGTCCTTGACGTGTGGGGCAACTTTGACAAGAGAAAATATAATATTTTCCTGATTGGAAAATTCATGAACTGAACAATATCCTTCCAATAGATTTAACCATTTATCTATGACATCTGCATCTATGAGGCCTTCGAATATGGGAATGTCGATGTGAAATTGTACCTTAAAGGGAGTGATACCTCCAAAGTGGCTGCTAGATGAAGATGCATCACCTATGGGTAGTCATCAAAGGATCTGGGAAAATTTATCCATCATCGTGTCCCGCTATTGCTCGAGAGCTTCTTCGAGCAACATTTTGAATGGATATACTACACCCTCGTCATTCTTTTCTTCTGCCATGGGAGGTCATCAGGTTTTGCGAGGTTGGTCGTCCAATGGCTCAATGAGATCAAGCCCTAATTCCTTATACCCTGGCCTTGTTGGGGACATCCAAAGAAAAATAGAGAAAGAAAAGACCCCTCTGATACCATTGATCCGAACTTAAACAAGAACGCAATAACTTACAGATATAATCATAAACACAAAGATTGGGCAGAAAAAAACTTCATTAAATTAGTGGAAAAATATTGAACTATTCTTAGAGACAGAATGGAAATAAGATAACTCGAGCGATGGTAGCTTATCTCTAAGGAGAGATGTGGTGGCTGCATGCCTCTGAACTATGTTATAATGAGGCTCAAAGGCCTATTTATTATTGAGAAACAATGGAAAATATAAACATCCAAAAACCTAACCTTAGGAGATGAAGCACCAAAATTGTTGGCCCCTTTTCGATAAATTGGTAGATCAGCTTCCCAGGGTCACAACATTGGCATACCCTCTCTATTTGGCCATCATAATACCCCATTTAGAAGATCTCAAAGAGAAGGCTAAAAACAAAGAAGCAGGCCAATTTGGGAAAATTTTGGTCTCTCCGCTTTCCCTAAAAACACCGTTTAGGGCCTCAAAATGGCTACGAAAGATCACAACCCGAAAAACTACCAAAATTAGTAAATTATACTACAATTAAGGAAACTGAAAGGCTGAAAGAGATAGTGTTGGGGGTCCAAGTAGAATGGGTAGGTTGCCACCAATATCCACTTGGATCATTCCTGCCCCCCTATGAAGTAATGGTTCCCATTGTGCTGAGTGCCTCCATGATATGGAGAAACTTCTATTGAACATGGTCCCTGGTGAGCCACTTGCTTTGCTGAACAAGTTGGCCAAATTTGATAACATGATATAGTTGGATCTACTGATGGTAATTTCTCTTGATCTGTACTTCTATGTTCCGGTCAGTGGTGGCATGTTCCATGCACTCGGAGTTTAGCTCTATTGGTGTGAGTTGTTTTGCAATGTCCGATGTGACCAACAATGGTGGGAAGTATGGCCAAAGGTGATCTACATTGAACACTAGGTGGAAAGCAAGGAGTGGTTGGATGCTGAGCTTGAAGGCATTGTCACCAATGCCCTTCGTATGGTGTATGGCCCATATTGTAGCGAGTGAAGCTCGTAGTGGGGCACAACAAGGCGCTCTTTCTAAAAATGAATCCAAACTTTGTCACCCACCTGGAACTTGTGTGGCACTCGATGTTGATAATGGCGCTACTTGTACATAGCATTAGATATGTCCAACATATCATGGACCTATTGACAGATGTGTTCAATGTGCTCAATGAAGTTGCTAGCCCTTTCAGCTTCAGACTGCACATGATCTAAATCTACGTGAGTGGTTGTAAATGGTATGGCCACATCAATTGGCCATAAAGGTTGATATCCCAACCCTACCTGAAAGGGGATGTATCCTATTGAGAATCAAGAGCTCTATTGTAGCTGTGTTGGATATAGGGGAGCCTTTAATCCCATGTGCATGGATACATCGAGTTGTACATGTGTAGAATGTGTACGATCATATTGATGAAAACCTCTCTTTGGCCATCAATTTGGGGATGGAAATATGTGGACTTAGTGAGTTTTGTGTCCAGCATTGACCAGAGGATTGAACAAAATGAACTTAGGAATTTGTTATCACGATATGAGATAATGGAATATGGGATACAAAAGTGTACCCAGACTCACTCAAAGAAGAGCTTAGCAATGGCCTCTACTCAGATAATCATCTTGCAGGTTGTCGTGATGGCCATCTTAAAGAATCTGTCAAATACAATGAAAATGCAATCGTTGTCATGCTTAGTAGAAGGACAGCCAGACATATAATCCATGGAGACATATTCCTAAGGCCAGCTAGGAGTAGGTAGAAGAGTATGTAGGCCTTGATTCTTGATGGATGCTTTGGTAATGGCATAGGGGGTGTAGGATCTAATGTATTTACCAACATCCTGACAAATTTTCGGCCAATAAAAATATTTCTACAATACTGTCACTATTTTCTCTAATCTGAAATGTCTAGTGACCCGACTCTATTGTGCCTTCCAAATCATCTTGGCACACTCAATTGAAGGAACAAATATGTGTCCCAAGTGGCACGTGCACCTTGAAGGTAAAAACTTGGAGCTTTCCTCCCTTCAAGGAGTGTCTGGTATATGCTGCCTAATTTTGGATCCCTCTTGTAAACATGTGCCACCCTAATGTCTCATGCCAATAGGAGTAGAGGATAGTGATCCGCACCATGACCAGTGATTTGCTGAGGCAATCAATGACATTATTGGTACTACCCTTCTTATACTTAATGTTCAAACAGAACTATTGCGTATAGGTGGACCATTTATGATGGCGATCGTTTTGCAATTTCCCTTGTGTCTATATGAAATGTAGAGGCCAATGGTCTATGTGGATGAATGTTTCCTTCCCCAAAATTTAATGCTTAAATTCACAATAGGCCTGCACATTGGAATACATTTCTCTGTCATAAGTCGGGTACTTTCAGACTATCTGAAAGTGTCTCACTATGGTAAGCCATTGGATTCCCATGTTGAGTAAAAATTACCCCAATGGCATATTCAGAGGCATATTTCTCAATCTCAAATGATTGTTGTAGGCTTGAGATGTGAGCAATGGTGCAAAACAGAGGTGATTCTTTAGCTCGAAGAACGCTCATTGTTGGGTTTCTGACCAAAAGAACTTTCCTTTCGCTCCACCCTTGGTGAATTGACTTAAAGGCCAAGCAATATGGGATAACCCCAACAAGAATCTACAGTAGAAATTGGCAAGACCCAAAAAGCTACAAAGGTCTGTTAGAGTGGTTGGGTCTGGCCAATCTTGTATGGCTCCACATGTACACCCTGCTCATCAATGATACACCCCATATATTGAACCTGGGTCAGGCCAAAGGTGCATTTCTCCAAGTTAGCACACAACTTGTGTTGTCAAAGGGTTTGAAGGACCTCAAAAATATGATGGAGGTGATCTTCCCAACTCTGGCTGAAGATCAGGATGTCATCTAGATACACTACCACGAATGCATTGGTGTGGGGTTGCAATATGTCATCAATAAGTCTCATGAAGGTAGGAGGGGCATTTGTCAATCCAAAGGGTATGACCAACCGTTCAAAAATTCCCTCCTTGAATTTGAAGGTAGTCTTTGACACATCGGAGCATTCGATAGGCACTTCGTGGTAACCTAACTTCAAGTCAATCTTGCTGAAATATTTGTCCCCTTATGTTAGTACATAAGGTTATCAATTCGTTGGAGTGGGTACCTATTCGAAACAATGATCTTGTTTAGCACCCGATAGTCAATACAGAGTCTCTAGGACCCTTCCTTCTTCTGTACCAATACAATCAGGCTCCCACAAGGTGATGAGCTTGGCTTGATGTACCCTTTCTATAATAGTTCTTGAATCTACCTTTTGATCTCATCATTCTCCAGAATAGAGTGTCCATTGATTAGTCCATAGGGAAGTAGTGTGCCCAGGTCCAGATCGATGGACTTCTTGGCCTAATAGTGCAGAGGTATCATTGTCAGTGAGGCGAAAATGTCCCTGTACTCCTCCATAACATTGTGCATCTATTGCTTCTGTGGAGACGAGCCCTGCTTGGAATCTGTGGCCACAACCTTCTTATTTCTTTGGGGGTGAATCATAAGGAAAATGAATTTCCTAGTTTGGGAAATGAGTAATGATCAAAGAGATGGTTGTAGGCAAGGCTACCTTCGGTATCTTGTTCAACTTATTAGCCAAAGTAATAGTCACAGGGTGAGTCCAGACTCATATACATCATGTTGCTTCAACAAGTATGGTTTTCCTAATAATACATCAGAAACTTCAAGAGAAGAAACATCACAAAATACCTCATCCATGAGTGGCTTGATGTTATAGGGAAGGCGACACTATTGGCTGACACAAAGATATCGTCCTTGGTGAAGCCATTGAATGGTGTGTGCCTATGGATGTGTTGTAGTCTTTAGGCCCAGCTACTTCATGACTTCTGCTGAAATGAGGTCCTTCTGGCTCCTGCTATCAACAATGAACTATAGTGGAGAGGCATTACCCTTCCTCTAGATCTTCACGGTCAATGTTTTGGAACTTTGTAGTGGCCATGGCGGCACTGGGCTCCACATCAATGATTTTCTTTCCTTTATCAGTCCCCTTATCGCATTTTGATTTAGAGTCGGAACTTGCATCTGATTCAAAAGCCTTCATCTTGCCCACCAGTGACAGAATGGCCTAACACTCACTTGTATTTTGAGTGGAGATGTTATGGAACTCATATCATTTTCCTTCGTCCTTCTTCCTCTATGTGGTGTTTTTCTATGATTACGGCTTTAACGGGTTCTCCTGGGTAGCCCAGCCTTGCCTTGGTCTCTTTTTTTGTGGTTTGGGGGCACCTTTTCCTTGCTTTGGATTCGCAGCTCCAAATTCCTGCTTCTTCTGTTTAAACTTCTGCTCATTCTTTACAGCAGACCCATATGCTGTGTGGAGTGAGGAAATTTCCAGGAACTCCATCTCATCCTAGATGTACTTTTGTACACAACCACACTACTTGAGCACCAAATGTCGCTCAGTATCCTTGATAACTAGCTTCGTGCTCAGGGTACGGAAAATATTTTTGTGAACTTTGGCACATCTTGGTCCCTTCCATACGATAGCATGTTCAACTTTATGTATTTGTCTTCATAGCTCTTGACAGGGTAATATTGTTCCTTGGTGGCATCTTAGAAATAATTCCAAGAGGGTACAGCTGAAAAAAGTGAGGGTTCACTGTCATCCTTTTGTTCACAATAGGTTTCCCACTAGTCCTTGATGTGTGGGGTGGCTTTGAGAAGTGAAAATGGAAAAGTCATGAACTGAAAAATATCCTTCCAATAGATTTAACCATTTATCTATGACATCTACATCTATAAGTCCTTCAAATATCGGAATATCGAAGTTAACTTGTACCTTAAAAAGAGTGGTGCCTCCAGAGTGGATGTTGGATGAAGATGCACCGCGTGTTGGTAGCCGTCGAAGGATTTGGACAAAGTTATCCATCACAACATCACTATGTTGCTTGAGAGCTTCTTTGAGCAACATTTTGAAAGGATCGCTTGCCCCCTTGTGTTTATTTTCTTCTACCATGGGAGGTCGTCATGTTTTGCAAGGCTTGTCTTGCAATGGTTCAACCAAATCGAGCCCTAATTCCTTATACCCTGACCTCATTGGGGACATGTAAACAAAAACAGAGAAAGAGCATAGTGCTCTAATACCACTGATCCAAAGTTAAACAAGGATGCAACAACTTACGAATATAATCATAAACACAGAGATGCAGCATAAAAACACTTCATTTCATTAATGGAGAAATATTGAACCATGCTTAAAAACGAATGGAAATAAAATAGCTTGGGTGATGGTTGCTTATCTCTGAGGAGATATGTGGCAGCTACATGCCTCTAAAAAATGTTACAATGAGGCTCAAAGGCCTATTTATTATTAAGAAACCATGGAAAATTGTAAACATCAAAAAATTTAACTCTAGGAGATGAAGCGCCAAAACTGTTGGACCCTTTTAGGTAAATCAATACATCAACTTCCTAGGGCCATAACTTTGGCATATGGTCTCTGTTTGGCCATCATAATACCCTGTATCAAATATCTCGAAGAGAATTCTGAAAATAAACAACTAGGCTAGGTTGGGTGATATTTGGTCTCTTTGTTTAACCTAAAAGCGTCAGTGACGGCATCAAAACGGCTCCAGAAGTTCAAGGCCCGAAAAACTGCAAAAAATAGTAAACTGTGCTAAAATTAAGGAAATCGAAAAATTGAAAGAGACAGTGTTGGGGTTCCAAGTGGAATGGGAAGGTGGCCATGAATATCCACCGAGATCATTCCTCCCCTCATAGAAAGAATTGGTCCCCATTGTGCTAAGTGCCTCCATAAGATGGGGAAACCTTTCCTGAAATTGGTCCTTGGTGAGCCACTTGCCTTGGTGAATGATTTGGCCAGCTTTGACAACCCGATATAGTTGGATCTTCTACTGGAGATTGCTCTTGATCTATGTTTCGATGATCCAATCAATGGTGGCATGTTCCATGCAGTTTGGGATTAGCTATTTTAGTGTGAGATTTTCTGCAATGCCAGATGTGTTCAACAATGGTGGGAAGTATGGCCAAAGGCAATCTACATTGAACACTAGGTGCAAACCAAAGAACGATGGGATACTGAGCTTGAAGATATTGTCACTGAAGACCTTTGTGATGGTGTATGGCCCATAACAGAGCAAGTGAATCTTGCAGTAGGGCCCAACAAGGAACTCTTTATGCAAATGAATCTAAACTTGGTTTCCCACCTGGAAATCGTGTGGCACTTGATGTTGATCATGGCGCTGCTTGTACTTATTATTGGACCTATCCAATATATCATGGACCTATTGATGGATGTGTTGAATACACTACATGAAGCTTGTATCCCTTTAAGCTTTAGACTACACGTGAGTCGAATCTACTTGAGTAGTTGTAATTGGTATAGCCACATCAATGGGGAGTAATGGTCGAAATCCTATCCCTACCTAATAGGTTTTGTGTCTTGCTGAGCTATGGAGAGCTTTGTTGTAGCTATGTTGGACAAATGGGAGACTTTCATCCCATGTGCATGGATGCTTCGAGTTGTACATGAACAAAATGTGTATGATCATTCTGTTGACAACCTTTGTTTGGCCATCAGTTCGGGGATGGAAAGTTGTGGACTTAGTGAGTTTTGTATCTAGCATTGACCAGAGGCTTGACCAAAATTCACTCAGAAATATATTGTCCCAATCTAAGATAATGGACTGTGGGATCCGAAAGTGTACCCACACTCACTCAAGGAAGAGCTTAGCAGTGGCCTCTACTGAGACACTCTTCTTATAAGACACCATGATGGCCATATTAGCAAATCTGTTGATGACCACGAAAACAAAATCATTATCGTGCTTAGTAGAAGGAAGGCCTGTCATATAATCCATGGACATCAACTCCCAAGGCCGGCTAGGAGTAGGTAGAGGAGTATATATGCCTTCCTTCTTAATCATTGGTTTTGCAATGGTGCAGGAAGTGCAGGATCTAATGTACTTCCCAACATCCTGACGAAGTTTCAACCATTAAAAATACTTCTCCAATACTACCACTATTTTCCCTGGTCCAAAATGTACAGTGACCCGACTATAGTGCGCCTCCCAAATCATCTTGGCACGATCACTTGAAGGAAAACATATGTGTCCAAGTGGCATAATAGTCCATCCTAAAGGTGAAAATTTTGAACTTTCTTTCCTTCGAGGAGTGTCTCATATATGGTGTTGAATTCCACATCGCTCTTGTAAACATGCGGCCACCCCGATGTCTCGTGCCCACGGGAGTCAACCACAGTGACTAGCGCCATGACTGGTGGTCTATTGGGCAATCAACAACATTATTGGTGCTTCCCTTCTTATACTTAATGTTCAAATGGAACTGTTGTAGATAGGTGGACCATTTCTGATGGCGATCATTCTGCAACTTCCCTTGTGTCTGTATGAATTGTAGAGGCCTATGGTCTATGTGGATGAGCGTTTCCTTCCATATAATTTAATGCTTCCATTAATGATAGGGCTACAAAATGGAATACATTTCTTTGTCATAAGTGGGGTACTTTTAGACTTTGTCTAAAAGTGTCTCACTATGGTAAGCTATTGAATGCCCATGTTGAGTAACAACTACCCCAATGGTATAGTCAAAGGCATCTATCTCAGTCTCAAATGGTTTTGCATGTCTGGTAATGTGAGTACTGGTGTAGAATAGGCGAATCTTCAACTCAGAGAATGTTCGTTGCTAGGTTTCTGACCAAAACAATTATTCTTTCACTCTTCCCTTGGTGACTTGACATAAAGTCCCTGCGGTAGAAATTGGCAAGGCACAAAAAGCTACAGAGCTCTGCTAGAGTTGTTGAGGCTTGCCAATCTTGAATGAATTGTATCTTGGATGAGTCCACATGTATACCCTGCTCATCAATGATGTACCCTAGATATTGAACCTGGGTGAGGCCAAAGGTGCGTTTCTCCAAGTTAGCACATAGCTTGTGTTGTCGAAGGTTTTGAAGGACCTATTGAATATCATTGAGGTGTTCTTCCCAACTCTGGATGAATATTAGGATTTCATCTAGATACACCACCACAAATGCATTGGTGAAGGGCCGCAAGATGTCATCCATCAGTGTCATGAAGGTTGCAGGGGCGTTTGTGAATCCGAAGGGCATGACTAACCATTCGAAAAGGCCCTCCTTGGATTTGAAGGTAGTCTTCCACACATTGGAAGGTTCAATAGGCACTTCATGATAACCTAACTTCAAGTCAATCTTGTTGAAATGTTTGGGACCCTCGAGAATTTCCAGGAGTTCATTAATCCGCGGGATTGGGTAACTATTTCTACATAGTGATCTTGTTCAGTGCTTGATAGTCAATACAGAGTCTCCAGGTGCCATCCTTCTTTTGTACCAATACAATCGGGCTCCCATAGGGTGATGGGCTTGGCCTGATGTGCCCCTTTCTATAGTAGTTCTTGAATCTGCCTCTTGATCTCATCTTTTGTAGAACAGAGCATTGATTCATCAGTTCATTACGCAGCAGTGCGCCCAAGGCCAGATTGAAGGAGTGCTTGCCATGATAGTGCAGAGGTACCCCTGTGGGTGAGGCAAAAATGTCCTTATACTCTTCGATGACCTTGTCCATCTTACTCTGTTGTGCAAAGGAGCCCTGCTTGGAATCCGTGGCCACAGCCTTCTTCTTTACTACGGGGAAAATCATAAGGAAAATGAATTTCCTAGTATGGGAAATGATTTTAATACATTGATTTTCAGTGATCAAAGAGATGGCAGTAGGTGGGCCTACCTCCAATATCTTGTGCAACTTATTATCCAAAGTAATAATCATAGATCAAGGTCTAGACTCATATACAACATGTCACTTCCACAAGTATGATTTTCCTAACAATACATCAAAAACTTCAAGAGGACCAATGTCACACAATAACTCATCTGTGAAGGGGTTGATGTTATAGGGAACGCGACACTAATGGGCCATGGGTAACGTGAATATCTTGTCCTTAGTGAAGCCACCCAATGGTGCGTAGTTATGGATATGTTGTAGTCTTTAGGACCAACGGCTTCACGACTTCTACTGAAATGAGGTTCTTTTGGCTCCTGCTATCGATAATGAACTGCAGCGGAGAACCCTTCATGCACATCTATTAGTGGAAGAGGTGTTCCATCTCCTCTAGATCTTCAGGCTCAATTTTCTGGATCTTTGTGGTGGCCATGGTGGCACTGGGCTCCACATCAATGACCTTCTTCCCTTTGTAATTTCCCTTATTAGGTTCTTATTCCAAGTCGGAACCTACGTCTGAATCGGAAGCCTTCAGCTTGGCCACTAGTGACTTCTTGGCCCAACACTCGTATTTTGAGTGGAGATCTTATGGAATGCACAACATTTTTCTCGTGTCCTTCTTCCTCTCCATGGTGTTATTCTTTGCTTGCGGCTTCAGTGGGTTATCCTATGTAGCCCATCCTTGCCTTGCTCCCTTGCTCTATGGTTTGGGGTGGCTTTTCCTTACTTTGGATTCACAGCTCCAAAGTACTGCTTCTTTTGTTTAAACTTCTTCTCAATCTTTACATCATACCAATACTTCGTGCCGAGTGAGGAAATGTCTACAAATTCCATCTCATCTTGGATGTATATGCGTAGACAACCACAGTACTTGAGAACCAAATTCTGCTCAGTATGCTTGATATCCAACTTCATTCGAAGGGTATGGAAATTATTTGTGAACTCTGACGCATCTTGGTCCCTTCCTCACCATAGCGTGGTCCACTTTATGTATTTGTCTTCATAGCTGCCAATATGGTAATGTTGTTCCTTGATGGTATCTCAAAAAGAATTCCAAGCGGGTGCAGATGAAAACAGAGAGGGTTCACTCTCGTCCTTTTGTTCACAGTAGGTTTCCCACTAGTCCTTAACATGTGGGGTGGCTGTGAGAATTGAAAATGTACTATTTTCCCGATTGGAAAAGTCATGAACTGAAAAATATCCTTCTAATAGATTTAACCATTTACCTTTGATGTCTACATCTATGAGGACATTGAATATGGGAATATCGAAGTTAAGTTGTACCTTAAAAGGAGTGGCGCATCCAATGTGGCTGTTGGATGAAGATGCATTACCTGCGGGTACTTGTTGAAGGATCTGCACAAAGTTATCCATCATCAAATCCTTTTGTCACTCGAGAGCTTCTTTGAGCAAAATTTTGAATGGATCTCCCACCCCCTCATATTTCTTTTCTTCCGCCATGGGAGGTCGTCGGGTTTTGCAAGGTTGGTCCTGCAATGGCTCAACAAGATTAAGCCCTAATTCCTTATACCCTGATCTCATTGGAGACATGCAAAGAAAAACAGAGAAAGAGAAGAGCCCTCTAATACCACTGATCCAAACTTAAACAGGAACACAACAACTTACAGATATAATCATCAACATAAATATACTACAGAAAAACACTTCATTTCATTAATGGAAAAATATTGAACTATGCTTAGAGACAGAATGGAAATAAATAGCTTGGGTGATGGTAGCTTATCTCTGAGGAGAGATGTGGTCGCTACATGCCTCTAAACTATGTTGCAATGAGGCTCAAAGGCCTATTTATTATTGAGAAACAATGGAAGACCATAAACATCCAAAAACCTAACCCTAGGAGATGAAGCACCAAAACTATGGGCCCCTTTTGGGTAAATTGGTACATGAACTTACTGGGGTCATAACTTTAGCATACGTTATTTGTTTTTCCATCATAATACCTCGTTTCGAAGATCTCGTAGAG
Organism: Pinus taeda; assembly: GCA_000404065.3. NCBI lineage: Eukaryota > Viridiplantae > Streptophyta > Pinopsida > Pinales > Pinaceae > Pinus > Pinus taeda. The sequence continues at coordinate 187,091 of APFE030030409.1, read as the reverse complement.
AAGTCTAAAAGACAATAAGAAAGAGAAAATGGGAGAATTTTGATCTCTTCGTTTTCCCTAAAAATGTCATTTAGGGCCTCAAAACAGTTCCAAAAGTTCAGGACCCAAAAAATGCCAAAAATAGTAAACCGTGGTACAATTAATGAAAGCAAAAAACTGAAAGAGACATTGTTGGGGGTCCAAGTAGAATGGGCAAGTGGCCAATAATATCCACTTGGATTATTCCTCCCCACTTAGGAAGCAATCATACCCATTCCACTGAGTGCCTCCATGAGATGGGGAAACTTTTGTTGAACTTGGTCCCTGGTGAGCCACTTGCCTTGGTGAACAAGTTGGCCATATTTGGCAACACGATATAGTTGGGTATTCTACTAGCAAGTGATCATGACTTTTGCTTCCATGATCCGATTAGTTGTGGCCTGTTCCATGCAGTCTTGATTTAGCTCTATTGGTGTGAGTTGTTCTTCAATGTCAGATGTGTCCAACAATGGTGGGAAATATGGCTGAAGGTGATCTACATTGAACATTGGGTGTAGACCAAGGAACAATGGGATGTTGAACTCGAAGGAATTGTCATCGACGACCTTGGTGATGGTGTATGGCCCATATTAGAATAGATGAAGCTTGTGGTGGGGCCCAGGAAGGCGCTCTTTCTATAAATGAATCCAAACTTTGTCACCCACGTAGAACTTGTGTGAAACTTGATGTTGATAATGGCGTTGGTGGGATAATATTATTGTAGGATATTACAAAATTATATATTACGGAGCAATGGAACACATAAAATATTGCATAAATATAAACATAGAAAACACATCAAACAAGAGAGACACAGATATACGTGGTTCATCCAGTTTGGGCTAAGTCCACGGAGAAACAACCAGTCATTCTTTTATTATATTATCCATCAAATTGAAGAGATACAATTTACAACAGATCCACTTTAACATCCTCTTCACTCTCAATCTCCTCTCTCTTCCTCACTCAGAATACAAATGTACATAGATGCAATACAATTCCCTCATATATAGTGAGGGATTGCCTTCTAGGGAAAAAAAACCATAAACTAAACATAACTTCTACCATCATATTATCCACCTAATGGCCCAAATTGACTAGAAATTACTTGACTTTTACAAGGAAAATTTACATCTATTTTTAGCTTCGGGGGTGCTGTCGTTGAACCCCTGCCAGGTGACCACTGGCCCCCTAACCCCCTAGTTGGGGAAATCGGCCCCCCCAAACCTCCATAGGGGGGAAAGGTCTCCCGTACAACCCCTCTGCGTGGAGGGGTGTACAATATTCCTAGGGTATACATTTGGCTGAAACCTTTGAATACAGAAGATAATCAAGCTCCATAGCCTACATAGGCTGCCATGATGGCCATCTTAAAGAATCTTTCAACGACAATGAAAACGTAATCAATGTCCTACTTAGTAGAAGGAAGGCCCAACATATAATCCATGGAGAGAGATTTGCAAGGTCGACTAGGAGTAGGTAGAGGAGTATATAGGCATTTCTTCTTGATGGTTGGTTTGGCAATGGCACAAGCGATGTAGACTCTAATGTACTTCCCAACATCTTAACGAAGTTTCAGCCAATAAAAATACTTATGCAATGCTGCAACTATTTTCTCTACTCCGAAATGTCCACTGACCCGACTCTAGTATGCCTCCCAAATCATCTTGGCATGGTCACTTGAAGGAACACATATGTGTACCAAGTGGCATAATAGTGCATCGTGAAGGTGAAAATTTGGAACTCTCTTCCCTTCCAGGAGCGTCTGGTATAGGTTGCTGAATTTTGGATCGCTCTTGTAAACATTTGGCACCCTAATGTCCCATGCCCACAGGAGTCGAGCACAGTGATCAACGCCATGACTAGTGGCCTATTAAGGCAATCAATGACATTATTGGTGCTTCCCTTCTTATACTTAATGTTTAAATGGAATTGTTGTAGATAGGTTGACCATTTATGATGGCGATCGTTCTACAACTTCCCTTGTGTCTCTATGAACTATAGAGGCCACTAGTTTGTGTGGATGATTGTTTCCTTCCCCAGAATGTAACTCTCCCATTGATGACGAGCCTACGTAATGGAATACATTTCTTTGTCATAAGTGGGTACTTTTGGACTATGTTTGAAAGTGTCTAACTATTAAAAGCCACTGGATGCCCATGTTGAGTAAGAATTGCCCCAATGGCATAGTTGGAGGCATCTGTCTAAATCTCAAATGGTTGTTGCAGGTGTGGTAATGTGAGGACTAGTGCAGAACATAGGCAATTCTTTAACTCAGAGAATGCTCGCTAGTAGGTTTCCAACGAAAAAAGGTTTCTTTCACTCTACCCTTGGTGACTTGACTTAAAGGCCAAGTGATATGAGAGAACCCCAACACAAACCTGTAGTAGAAACTGGAAAGAAAAAAAAAGCTACGGAGCTTTGTTAGAGTGGTTGGGGCTGTCCAATATTGAATGATTTGTATCTTGGATGGGTCCACATGTAGACCCTTCTCATCAATGATACATCCCAGATATTAATGTTGGGTCAGGGCAAAGGTGGATTTCTCGAAGTTAGCACACAACTTGTGTTGTCAAAGGGATTGAAGGACCTGTCAAATATGGTGGAGGTGTTCCTCCCAAATCTGGATGAGGATCACGATGTCATCTATATATGCCACCATGAATGCATTGATGAAGGGCCGCAAGATGTGTCCACCAATCTCATGAAGGTTGTAGGGGTGTTCGTCAATCCGAATGGCATGGCCAACCATTTGAAAAGGCAGTTTTGAAGGCAATCTTCCACACATTGGAGGATTCTATAGGCATCTGGTGATAACCTGACTTGAATTCAATTTTGATGAAGTATTCCCCCCCCTTGAGTTGGTCCAGATGGTTATCAATCGACACAATTGGGTACATATTCCAGACAGTGATCTTGTTCAACAACCGATAGTCAATTCAGAGTCTCCATGCCCCATCCTTCTTCTATACCAACACAGTTAGGCTCCCATAGGGTGATGAGCTTGGCCTAATGTGCCCTTTCTACAATAGTTCCTGAATCTACCTCTTGATCTCATCATTCTGCAGAAGAGAGCGTCGATAGATCGGTTCATTAGGTAGCGGCGCGCCCGGGGCTAGATCGATGGAGTAATTGACCTGATAGTGCAGAGGTACCCCTGTGGGTGAGGAAAAATTGTCCCTAGACTCCTCCACAACCTTGTACATCTATTTTTGCTGTGCAAAGGATCCCTGACTGGAAGTCCTAGCCATAACCTTCTTCTTTCCTTAGGGGTGAATCATAATGAAAATGAATTCCATGGTCTAGGAAATGATCTTACTACATCGCTTTGCAGTGATCAAAGAGATGGTGGTAGGCAGGGCTACCTCTGCCATCCTTTACAAATTTTTAGCCAAAGTAATAATCACATAGAGAGGTCTAGACTCATATACGACATGTCACTTCTACAATTATGGTTGGCTTAACAATACATCAGAAAATTCAATAGGATAAACGTCACCCAAAACCTTATTCGTGAAGGGCTTGATGCTATAGGGAAGGCGACACTACTGGCTAACATGAATATGTCGTCCTTAGTGAAGCCACCAAATGGTGTGCGACTATGGATGTGTTGTATTATTCATGACTTCTCTTGAAATTAGATTATTTTTATTCCAACTATTGATAATGAACTGTAGCAGAGAACCCTTCATCAACATCTATGAGTGGAGGAGGCGTTCCCCATCCTTTGGATCTGTGGGTTCAATTTTCTGCATCTTTGTGGTGGCCATAGTGGCACTGGGCTCCACATTAATGATCTACTTCCATTTGAAAGTCCCCTTATCAAGTTCCAATTTAGAGTCAAAACTTGCATTTGATTCGCAAGCCTTTAGCTCAGCCACAAGTAAATGCTTGGCCTCACACTCACTTGTATTGTGAGTGGAGCTTTTATGGAACTCACACCATTTTCCCATGTCCTTCTTCATCTTCATGGTGTTGTTATCTTATTGTGGCTTTGGCGGGTTGTTCTAGGTAGCCCCACATTATCTTGGTCCCTTGTTTTGTTATTTGGGGGCCCCTTTTCCTTACTTTGGATTCACAGCTCCAATGTCCTTCTTCTTCCGTTTAAACTTGTGCTCAATCTTTACAGCATACTAATATGTTGTTGCAAGTAAAGAAATGTCCAGGAACTCCACCTCATCCTGGATGTACTTGTGTAGACAACCATGGTACTTAAGCATCAAATGTCACTTAGTATCCTTGATACCCAGCTTCGTGTGAAGGGTATGGAAAGTATTTGTGAACTCTTGCACATCTTGGTCCTTTCCATGCCGTAGCGTGGTCAACCTTATGTATTTGTCTTCATAGCTCTCGACAAGGTAATACTATTGTTTGATGGTGTCTTGGAAATAATTCCAAGTGGGTGCAATGGAAAACAATGAGGGTTCACTCTCAACCTTTTGTTCATAGTAGGTTACCCACTAGTCCGTGACATGTGGGGCGGCTTCAAGAAGTGCAAACGTAATATTTTACTGATTGGAAAAGTCTTGAAATGAAAAATATCCTTCCAATAGATTTAACTATTTATCTACAATGTGTGCATCTATCAGGCCTTTGAATATGGGAATATTGGAGTTATCTTGTACCTTAAAAGGAGTGGCACCTCCGGAGTGACTGTTGGATGAAGATGCATTGACTGTGGGTAGTTGTTGAAGGATCCGGGCAAAGCTATCCATCATCACATCCCTCTGTCACTCAAGATATTCTTCAAGCAACATTTTAAAAGGATCTCCCGCCCCCTCATATTTCTTTTCTTCTGCCATGGGAGGTCGTCGGGTTTTGCGAGGCTAGTCCTGTAATGGTTCAACCAGATCGATCCCTAATTCCTTATACTCTAACCTTGTCGGAGACATGCAAAGAAAAACAGAGAAGGAGCAAACCACTCTAATACCACTAATCCAAACATAAATAGGAATGCAACAACTTATACATATAATCATAAACATAGAGACACGACAGAAAAACAGTTCATTTCATTAATGGAAAAACAATGAACTATGCTTACAAATAGAATGGAAATAAGATAGCTCGGTCAATGGTAGCTTATCTCTTGGGAGAGATGTGGCGGTTACATGACTCTGAACCATGTTACAATGCAACTCAAAGGCATATTTATTATTGAGAAACAATGGAAAACCATAGACATCCAAAAACCTAATGCTAGGAGATGAAGCATCAAAACTATGGGCCCTATTTGGGTAAATTGGTACATCAACTTTCGAGAGTCGTAACTTTGGTATACGGTCTCTGTTTGGCCATCATAATACCCTGTTTTGAAGATCACCATGACAAGGTTGAAAATAAATGAGCCAGAAAATTTGGGATGTTTTCAGTCTCTCTATTTTCCCTAAAAACATCGTTTAGGGCCTTAAAATGACTCTGAAGTTCAAGACCCGAAAAACTACCAAAAATAGTAAACTGTGCTAGAATTAAGGAAACCTAAAAATTGAAAGAGATAGTGTTGGGGGTCCAAGTGGAATAGGTGGTGGCCATCAATATCCACTTGGATCACTATCATTGATAAGCCTGGAAGAGAAAATGTAGTTATAGGTTTTTTGTCTAGATTGGCTTTGCCTACAGGTGAGGAAGGAATGGTTGATGACTAGCTATCATATGAGAATTTACTCCCCATTTCAGTTCTTTCTCGATGGTTTTCTGACATAGTCAACTACTTAGTAGTTGCATACTTCCCTCCAAATCTGCCCTCCAAGGAAAATATTAGAATTATAAGGAAAAGCACCCCATTTACTTGCATTGGGGGTAATCTCTTCAAGTTGGGCCCATATCAAATTCTTACAGGATGTGTGAGGGGGAAGGAAGTTTTTTGACATCCTTTTGGCCTATCATGATGGGCCTTGTGGAGGTCACTTTGCAGCCAAAAGGACAACCTTCAAGGTACTACAAGCTAGCTACTATTGGCCCACTCACCACCAATATGTGAGAAGATATACTAGCCAATGTAGCTGATGCCAAAGAATGGGGAAATCTACTCCTAGGGATGAAATGCCTTTGCAACGTCAAGTGACTTTTGAGCCATTTGAAAAGTGAGGCATGGATTTCATTGGGCCCATTGATTCTCCATCAGGACAGAAAATGTACACCATTGTGTGCACTGACTACTTAACAAAGTGGGTTGAAACCAAATCTCTTAAGGTAGCCACATAAGATAAAGTGGCTGAGTTCTTGAGGGACAATGTGTTTTGCAAGTATGGATACCCTAGAGAGCTAGTTACTGATCGGGGCACTCAATTCACCTCACACGTGATTAAGAATATGTTAAGCCAGCATAAGATCAAGCACAGGAGTTCAACTCCTTACCACCTTGAGGCCAATGGACAAGTAGAAGTTACCAACATAGAATTCGAAAGCATTCTGACAAAGTTGGTGAGCAGCAACAGTAAGGATTCGGATGACAGACTAGTGGAGACCACTTGGGCCTCCAATACAACTTGGAAGACAACCATTGTCCTATGGGAAGAAGGCTTTGCTCTACATTGAGTTTGAGTACAACACTCTAAGAATGGTAGCACAGTTGGATCTAGATGTTACAAGGGAACAACAAGAGAGGTTGCTCTAGCTCAATGGGTTGGATGAATTTAGGATGTAGGACCTCCTACACACAGAGGTGACTCAAGTACAAAGGAAGGTCTGGCATGACAGAAACATTAGAGACAAATTGTTTCAAGAAGACGATTGGGATCTATTGTATGACTCCAGGTTCAAGGATTTCGAGGGCCAGTTAATGACTAGATGGTTGGGCTCATATGTGATAGAAAATTGACATGAAAATTGGGTTGTTTAGATAAGAACCATTGATGAAGAAGGTATCCCCTTGCTTGTCAATGGGTATAGATTGAAAGCCTACAAAAATCCCCTATCAAGAAATGATTTCATCAGTAGTATCAGTAAGGCAGTAGTGGTGATAGAAGGAGTATCAACTTCCACCTCACCAAATTCTTGAAGACTATTAATTATTTGAAAAAAAAATAGAGACCTAGGTGAAAACCTCCATGAGGAACCTAAGGCCCACTTTTGGGTTCAAAACCTCGTTGAGGTAGCCAAGAGTTAAAAAAAAAAGGAAAAAGTGAAAAATAAAAGACCCTTGGGTGAAACCCTCGATTAAGGTGCCTAGGGCAGGCAACCAAGATGAAAACCCCCTTTGAGGCAACGTAGTTATCTTTCAAAAAAGGAAGAAAGAAGAAAAAAGAGAAAAAAGAAGGAAAACAAACGCAAAAATAATGGCAGGGACGTCAAACCCGCAAACTCATAAAAGTTCTGGTTTTGGCAGTTTTTCAAGAAAATAATGGACACAAAGATTAGAGGGAAGCAAGCCATCCAAAACCCCATTTATTCCTTCAATCATTTCATCTCCTCCATGATCCCCATTTTTCATTCATCCGTACTCATCTCCAACCATCATAAATCCAATTTTCAGGTGGTTATGTGACTTCTATAGGATTTCCTGTAGTTACTATAGGAGTTTCCTGTAGTACGATAGGAAGTCCTAAAAATCTATAGGAAGTAAATTCCAATTGAAAAATCATGTTGTAGGCCTTTTTTGGGTTGAAAAAGAATGCCATTGACTTCACCACATCTCAGCCAACCCTATTTCACGACCACGTCACCCTATGTGTCCATTAAGAAATCCACTTAGAAGAAAACAAATAGGAGAAAAAGAAAAAGAAAAAGAGAGGAAAGAAAGAAAAAACAAAGGGGTACAACAATAGTAGCCTACCTCACCTACCACTCCATGGCCACACCTTCAACTCCCTTCAATATCTATTCACCCTCCAAGGAAAAAAAAATGACCACAAAAAGTCAAAAAAGATAGCTACAGGATTTCTTGTAGTACTACAGAAAACCCTGTAGCAGCCTATTTTGAAGCAACAAAAGTCTCCAAGATGAACCTCTAGTGCCCATGCATTGAAAGAGGAGCATCACACCTGTAGGTGCTATGGAACCTCTCGAAAGCTCAGCATCAACAAAGGAATCTAACACCTGCACATCACAACAAGATGATAACCTATCAACACAACAAAATCAACAAAAAGAGAGTAGAAGAGAAGATGTACCTAAACCATAAGTAGCACAATAGAGCCACCTGCCAACATGCATCAACAAAGAAAATAAATCCACAGCTATTGAACCTCATCCACACTCTCGCCTAAGTATGGATATGATTAAAAATTTAGGAATATGAAGAAGTTGGTTTTATAAGCTAAAGGTGACCAGTTAACTTGGCCACCCTTAGCCCGATAAGAAAAAGTTTAAGTGCAAGTCAATTGAACACGTGGAAAATTCACATCAAAGGGAAGAGATTAGAAAGGTGGTCAAGTTACATTGTACAGGAGTGGGTGATGTTTACGAGAAAGGGTTAAATGATAACTAATAGTGGGCCAATAGCCCAAAAGGAGAAATTATGGACTCATCCAACCAACACATCACTCAATGAAATCAATTCTAAAGAGAAATATTCCCTAACTTTCATGCAAGACATTGTTCGTTTCGAGATTTTGAGAGTTGGGACCACTTGGAGAAGCCACTAAAGGAAATATATATTTTTGTCCATCCTACAGTGATCACCTACAAGAAACATAGGAAAGCTATAGGAAACAATGAGCGAATCTAGTCTCGGCCATCATATAGTGAGCACCTATGAGAAACCTATAGGAAATAGTGAGAATTGTCAAAATGGTTATAAGGGGTGCCTAGGGCCCAACTACTTAATAATTATCCTCAAATCAGGCATTGTAGTGAAAGGTAGGTTCCATATCCTTTGTGCTTTCATTTGTAATGAGAAAAATAAAAAAATTTGTCATTTCTTTTAGCAATTACATTGTGCATAGAGATATGCAGAATTGTGCGGAGGATTGTGTAGAGTAAAGGGAGAATTATAGTCATCACCCTCCTAAAATCTAAACACTGATTCACCTGGGAAATATCTTAAGCTATAGCCACAAAAATTCATACAATTAGATTGACAGAGGGAGAAGATGATAGGTGGTTTCAACATAAGGGAACCCACCAAAACAACTAGAATACATCAATCTCCTCCTGTGGTAGAAATCTTTACAAGGCATCAATGGTTGGGATTGTTTGAGCTACTTAGAGGCCATGATGATGATATCAATAGGGAATTTTCAATGTCACGCATACCTCAAGCTAGAGTCAGTGCCACTGATGTAATGAGGGGATTGTAAATAACAATTACCCCTAAAAGCATTAGCAGGATCACTACACTTCCTTTAGGATTACAATGGAGAAAATATAATAAAGCTAGTAGCACTCTTTCCAAGGGGAAATTTTTATTAGAAGGTAAGGAACCAATTGAGGAGAAAAACAGGATTAGAAGGGAGACAATTCCATATCCTTGGGATGAAGTAAACTATCACATTCTCAAGTATATCTCTTGTGAGGGAAGGCTCAGTATAGTCTATGGCTACTAGTGTAGACTACTCCATGAGTTGATATTTGGAGAAGTGTTACCTCCTCATATAAGACTTAGTGTGTCTTATGTTTTGTTACAATCAATGATAGAGATGAGAATAAAAGTACAAGTAGGGAAGAATCGACATTTGTCACATCATGGACTGATTAGGGTCATACTAGAAGATGCCATAAGAAAACTATGAATCCTTATTAGGTGGTCAACATTTACAGACATGAACAGAAAAGATGTAATTCAAGCCGTTGAGTATGAAAGAGACCATACTTGTAATGGTGAGGAAGAGGGAGAAGAACTAGAAGAAGAAGAGAAAGAAGAGCTTGAAGCAGAGGAAGAAGAGTCTGAAGAAGGGGAACATTGAGAAGAAGAAGAAGAACCAGAGGAAGAAGAGGAGGTGGAGATAAATGAAACAGAGAAAGAAAAGGAGAGTAGGGAAGAAGCACACAAGGATGGATCAAGTCCTGAAATCCATAGCAAGGAAGGAGAGGAATCCCCAAGAGTTTCTACTGAAGCCACAGAAAAGGAGGTTGTTTCTTCCTTGAATACTCTAAAAACACCTATAAAATCAACATGAAAGTGGCAGAGGCATACTCCCCTATACTTCAGAACAAGGAGGAGCACTAGGATAAAACAAGGGAAACCTCAAACACCTACCAAGATTCCTATAATCATTGACGACTCGCCAAGAGAATAAAAAAAGCTAGTCCCTCTAGGAACGAGAGGTGAAGAGGGCACATCCAAACAAACTTCTCCAAGGTCACCAATCAGCTATATTAGGAGGCCTATCAATAGGTCAACCTCAGAAAAAGAAAATAAATAAATAAATAACCTTTGACCCCTTTTCAAAAAGAAAATAATCCTCCTATAGGAACATAGATAGTCCTACTGGAAACACAAAAATTCCTACAGGAAACTCTGTCAAAACTATAGGAAACTCAGAAGCAGGACCAGGAAGGACAACAGGTACAAAGGGAAGGAAAATAAGTAGCAACACAAGTACAAGGATAGACTAATACTCAAAATATAGTAAAGCGAGAGTCCCGAGAGCTACGGGAAGCTAGCCCACAGCCAAATATTAGCTCCTATTACAAATTCATTGAGGGAGGTAAAATAATACCACAAAAATTTCCCATCCCTCTATTATTTGAGCTTGAAAAGGAGAGAGTAAGGACACATTGCTGCATGAAAATTGCTAAATCAAAAAGTTTAGAGGATGTGTGCCATATGGAAGAGAAGCTTCTTGAGATGGGCAGAGAGTTGAGTGAGATAAGAGACAAGGAAAGAGTGATGAAATCACAACTAGGGGCTAAGAACAAATGGTTGAGGCAAGTACAACAAAAAGAGAGCCAATTAGTAGCTATGGAAAGTATATCGATGGAGGCACTCTAGTGCAAGGTGCTAGCAAAATCATATGCCTTGTACCTAAAAGAAAAATGGCTGCAGTTTCAGATAAAAACCTTAGCACAATGAGGGACTATGCATTTCCAAGAATATATGTGGTTCATTGATATCTATGACCAAAGCACCCTAGAGGAGAGGGAAAACATATATGAATTATACTTACATAAATTTTCCTTAACAGACTTGAATCTATGGGACCCCAATCCAAAGTTGGGGGACTTACAATAGATGGCCTTGGCATCATGGATGAGTCATGAGGAGCTCAGGTCTAAGTAAGTAAAAATAGTATTGGAAAGAGAATAAAAAAATCCACTTTACATCAAAGCAGAACACTACAATTCCATGAATGTCATTAGCACGCATAACCTCATCATCAGTGATCCCCATCTTGCACCAAGATACCTAGCTACACAAGAGCAAGCAATCACTCATTTTGAGGACACTTTGAGATTGCTAGGGGATGAAAGTGAACAAGCATGCCAAAGGAGATGGAGCACCTTACCCTACAACATAAAGATCAAGGAGCATCATTCCCCTAAAAGAATAAGGGATGCACTAGAGAGGACCCTGATGTATAAGAAGGAACTGCAAAGACTCAAAGTCAACTAGATTGGCTTGAAACTGAGTCCACCATTGCTATTGGGTGTCTTAGAAGGAAGAAAGGAAGAAGAAGAAATAAAGCAGTGGGAGGAAATAAAGAAGCATGCAGGATTTTATCCACAAGAGGAGGATACAACAACAAAAGCCTACAATGTTAGGGAGGCCAACAAAGAAATGAAAGACATGGACATATATTCAGTTGCTCAGAGGATGAGAATCACTTTTAGTAGGGGGTGATGATGAGGCTCATCAATGGGTAAATTACATGGAGCTTAATTCTACTCTCCAGCTTATTAAAATGAACGTTTCTCACAATTCTTTGCATGTTTTTTTATATTTTTCTTACTGAGAAGGGTAAAGATGATATGTCATGTCTTGTAGTCTAATGTGCACTTATTGTAGGTTTTGGAGAAAATTTTGACTGATTAAAGTGCAGAAAGTTGAAGTAGACAAGAAAGAGGGATTTTAGGTGATTGGATCTTCCTCCTTAACTCATCACTCACTTGAATATTCCTCAACTAGATCTCATCATCTCAAAGTTACAATTAGTGGAGGCATTAAGGTCATTGGTAGCTAAGCTAGTGATATTTGAAGGCCAATTGATCTCAGGTTGGGATCCAAGCTGCCCTATAATTTAACGAAGTTGTTGGTAGCTTCAGTTCTGTAAATAAGAATCCCTAGAGCCTCATTACGATTCATTTCTTTTTGTTGTATCCAAGAGGCATTTTCGGGCTAAGACATTGTGGTTGACGACTTTGATGTATTTTTGTTATTTTAATGAAAATGAGAAGCATTCCCTTGATCCAGCACTGATTTGTCACAGAGGGTTGGGCCTCTTGGGTTAGGGACCAACCCTAGCAGTTGAGGTTCCTCTTATGTACATGTATGATTAGATTACATTCCTAGTTAGATGTTGAAGTAATTTTGGTTTCGTTAATCTGCAAGTCTTTGGGTGATTAATTTGTTTGCTTCCATTTGTGGAAAGTAAGATCAGTGGTATCATAGCGACATTAAAAACTTTAGAAAATATTGTGATATTGGCTTTCACCTCATCTTCCTTATAAGATCATGATGACTTGAGTGTTCCATTCACACAACCCAAAAATATATTTCTTGGTTGATTACTGCATAATCTAGGGTTTCTTGTTGAATAGATCACTATGTTTGAGTTTATTATAATTATTTGCAATTTTCATTTTGATCTCTTAAGCTTTTCTATGGTTTCAAAGCACTTACATTCATGAACTTAGCTACTAGCTAATAATAACTCTATTTTCCTCCATTCAATGAAAATTTTCCATGTATAGATGAATTTGTGCATAAATGAAGACAATAGTGTATGTTCTTGCAGGAACTTCTAATTTGTAGGGAGACCTCATCTCATTTTACTCATCCAAGTCCTATCCATCCATGGTGCCAAGATCCACTAAACCCTAAATCTGAATTCATGTTTTGTAAGAAAAGTTGTCATTTCCATTAAGCAAATCCAACCATATTGAAGCATATGACTGAGCCTTGGATAGTGTTCAAATCCTCCATGCCTTATCTACCCATCAAACACCTTTTCCACACTTCATTCTACCCTTCCTACCATCTCCTAAGCTTTCATAATTTTTCTTGTAGTAAAACCGTGCATCCTATAGTAGAACTAGGTCATCCTATAGTAGTACACTAGGAAACCTTGTAGCAGCCCGTTTTAAGCACGAATTTAGAAAAAATTGTCATCTGAGCTTGGATTAGGCTTCCACTTGGCTTCCATACCCTTGAGATTAGTCCATACCTTTTCCTCCATACCTGTCTCCCTTGCCAAAGAAAAAGTGAAAATTAACATTTGCATTCATAAAACTAAACATCAAAAAAATGATTTTTCTACAATTTCTAAATTAGCACATGCGTGCAATAGTCATAATACATATTAGATTTGATTCCATGCTCTATTAGTGTAGATCATCATATGTTATAAAAAAGGTTAAGGTTGGTGTTTTTTTCAAGGAAAATATGTAAATGTGTAGCCAGATGATTTCATGTTACTTTATAAGCATCTTCCAATTCAGTCTTTCATTCACTAGAGTAGGAAACATTCCTTTTCTTTCATTAAGGATAATTTTCCCTTTTTCATTTGATAGTTAGAATCCTTCTAGTCAATAGAAGACTCGCTTGAAAAACCCTAGTGGTCTATCACCCCAGTTGAAAAGTGACAAGCGTATACCATTAAATCTACTATGTGTACAACATTTTCACCTCCAAGTTTGTATGAACGTCAGGTTGATGAAGTAAATTTGGTATCCCTAGGAGTTACAACATCCTTGCTACAATATTGGCGCTCACCAATAGTCCACCTGCAGTGACAAAAAAAAGAGAGCTAGCACATTCTACTTTCATTTTCCATGTGACTTTCATTGTCCAACTGTCCTCCAAACTGTCAAATCCTCCATTTAATTCAGTCATTTCCCACGATGGAGTTTAATGCCATTTTCCCTTTTATGATTTCTCATCCCGCTATAAAAATGTTTTCTTGTATTTTTTTTATTACATTGTCTTTTTGTTCAATACCAAGAAATTTGATGTCCATCTCACGTCTTAGTCAACCTTATCACTAGTACCCAATATTTTTCCATAATTAACCACTTATCTTTTAAAAATGGCCAAGAAATCTGTTTTAGCCGATTCATCCTCTCACATTCTCCTCATGGATACTGAAAGATATATCTTTGATGTTTCTTTCCTTGTCAACCATCATGAATTATACCAACATGTCCAGTTAAACCAATCCAATTCCCCAATTTATGTTGTAATGATAAAATATGGTGTGTTGGTAGCCTTTTTCCCTCAAACATACTTGTTTTCTAAGTTTATTCATTGCCTAGTTTCAGTAATATATCCTCAAAGATGTTTTGTGATGAATAGGCTCGGAGAAAGTGTTTTTCAAGCGTCCTCTCCTTTTATTCAATAAGCATTGTCCTATCCTTACGTAGATTCTTACTTCTCTTTCTTTGAAGAATCATGGACTTCTTATTTTGAAGAATTATCCGAACTAGAGTCTGTTGTAATTCATTTGTATTTAATGACTAATGGAAAACAATTACCTATAGATTCCACTCATTTTCCCTTGGATATTTTTGTTTAAGATGTAAGACCAATTCTTTAGGCCTTGGCTAGAATTTTAGGGAAAGAGGACATTACAGTAGTCAACAAAGTAGTTTTAGGGATGTTTGTTATAATGATGAAGCATGGAGTTGTATTAGATATGCCAACCTATTGGGAAAAGGAAATTAATGTCCAGTTCATGAATTTCACTCTTATAGGTTGTTTTAGGTTTCCTTCACTTGTAACATATTTATTGTTGTATGCCAATGTTGGGAAATTCTTGCATCTAGGGTTGAATATTATCAACAACCTCAAACATAAATAATCAGTGTTCTTCTAGATTGATATAGTTAGAATTGATCCTTGAAATGAGGGTTTTTCCTATTTTGCCTCTTCTTTCCTTTCTATTGTATATTCAATCATCAATAGTTCACCTGCACCGGATTTACTCCCTAAATCCCAATCTTTCCTTCAAGTGAGTAAAGATTATCAAGGTTGGAGATTGGTTTTCTTTCTCGAATCTTGTTGAAATAAGGTTTTATGGAACTAAGGTTGAGGCCTACATATTACCAACTTTTGTTCCCATGAGGATGTTTTCTCTTGAATTCATTAGATAGAGTGTAAATGTGGATTAGGTACTTTTTGTACCTCTAAAGAAGGGACTCGTTTTAAGGTTTCTTAGGACTATTGGACCATTCATTGTAAATACTAGGCAAGCATCAGATGAAGTCCAAAATTGTTGGAAGGGATGAATTTATTATTAGAAGAGAAGTGAGCTTATGGCCCATATCATATAATTTCAAACTAAATAATAGAAAATGGATATGCTCCTTTTGTACATGAACCAAAACTATAAATTGCAAAACTAGCAGATGGAGGGCATCTAGCACTCTTAAGAAATATAGAGATTGAGACCCCTTTTGCTAATGAAAAGAACCTGAAGAGAGGCGGGTCAGAGGTAGTTGATCTAGAGGAAGAGCAAGATAGAGAAAAAAAGGGAAAATATGTTTGATACGCTAGTGCATCAATAACTTCTAGTATACAAATACACTTAGGGGAAACGTTTTGTACTCCTTCTCCAGTTTTAGAGGAATCTTCTTAGGATTCAGTTTCCATGATTAAGCAAATGTTTTTGTAGGTGGGGGAGAGAAATAAGAAAATTAGAGAAAACATGGAATCCCAATCAGAAGCTCATGTATCTTTTGAACATCAAACAAGATTGCTATCACCTATGGATTTTGAGAAAATTCAGCTAAAATTTTCACTCTCTCATCCATCAGCAATGTTAGTAACATCTCTGGCAGGGTTCAATATTGTTAATTTAATAGTGGATGGAAAGAGGATTCAATTACCTGATAATATTAATCTACATATGTAAACTGGGAAATTATTTTTTCATGATTTATATAAATTTGATTAAGGTGCTTCCAATGTTAAAACTATGTTGGATAAAGTCGTAAACCAACTGAAGTTGGAGAAAGAAAAATTTAGAGCTCTTAATACCCAAAATTAAGAGCTAAAAAATATAATTGTTAAGATTGGTGTAAATCCAAAGGATAGGTATACAGTTCAGAAGTTACTGCAGAGTGCTGAGATAGAGATTCAAGCACTAAAGAAAAATTTGAAGTTTCCCTATGTAGACCATCCCATGGCTTCATATGTAGCAGGGGTTGAGAAAAAAAAAAGAATTAATGGTCCAAGAACATCTACAATGGGATGAGGAGATAATGATGTTAAAGGAGATGAATCTTTCTTTGCAGCAAAAGATTGATTCACATGTATACATGATTGTGGTTGCAACAAATTCAAAAGATACTATTGAGATGCTGACTCAGGTTAGGACATAGTTACACATTTCTGAAAATGAATTAAGGAAGAAGCAAACAGATTTAGATAATGCTGTGAAAATCATAAAAAAAACCCAGAAAGAGATGTTTATGGCCAAGGAGACTGTAGAAAAATATAGGAGGGATTTCCAGGTTCCTCAACAAGAAATTAAATAATTGAAAGGAAAAGTGAATGGAAATGTGTCCCTCGTACAAGCAAGAGAAATCATATGGAATGACATAGTCAATACTATAAAGAGTATTTGGCAATTCCTAACCATCATTGAAGAGGAAAAGATCATTATTGGAGACTTAGAAGAAGTCATCCTCAATATTAAGAAGTTGCAGAATAGATCCTAGTTTACTAAGAGGTTAATTGACTTCTTAAACTCAAAGTCTACAAACGAGATGAAAGAGTTTGGGATAGAAGATAGGACAAAGAAGGTGATGGAGATGAACAAAATTATCTTGAAAAATGCCAATGAGAAAGCAGAAGAGAAGAAATTGATGGAGATTAAGGAAGCAATGATGAGTTTTGATATCAATTTTGATAAAAGAACAAGGGCTAGTTTTCCATCCTGTTGGGATTAACAAAACAATTGTTATCCTAGGAACTATATGAAACATTAATAATCGAAGAAAAAAGAAATGATAACTGTACACATGAAATGAATGTAGTCTTAAAAGGAGCTGCAATGGTCAATTATCTTCATAAATATTTTCAACTTGTTTCGATGATGAAGACTTTGTTTATTGATAAGCCTACATATAGAAGAATCATAGACTTTAGGATAACACATGTTAAGTTTATAAATTCCCCAAGCACAAGTGTTATAGACATATTTGGGAACTGCAACACCAATCACATATGTCCATAAACGAAGGGCTTCTAAACCCCTAAAAGTGTTGTTTCATACCGTAAAGGAACAAGGTCAGATGATTACATCATTTCCCAGAAGTTCTCCCTCAAAAACTGCTCGACACTGGTCAAAAATGGACCATACAGACTGCTCCATACTGAGGGTGCGATGCATCTCACCTGTTACACATAGAGGATGTGATGCATACTAAAAAGCCTTTCTGTAGGGTACGATGAGTGAGAGCAGACAAATGGCAGAGGTAGTTTGCTAGGTGGAAACCCAGAGAATCTTATAGAAACTGCTCATTTGACACTTGCCCCTCTGGATTCACCCAGGGATTAGTAAGAGATCATGAAATCTCCAAGTGGAACCAAGAACTATCAGAGAAATGACACTAATCAAAATCCCAGACGCTGACTCACCCACCTGCAAATATCTATATATGGATCCCTCATCCTAGAGATCTAGAGGCTAGAATTTTGTATTTTGTAAGGAAGTGTTGTTGGTTTCTCTGTGAAATATCATAGTGTTGGGTGATCTAGCTTTTGAAGAGGTGAAAAGTGATTTCATGCTAGGAGGATGGCTTTGGGTCAGACCAATAGGTTGTAATCCTCTCTTCTACTACTTTTATCAATAAAGATATTTGATTTTTCCTCCATATTGTTGTATATTTCTAAATCTTGTATTGGTGTATGCATTTGTATAGTCAATATACATCTGATCCTATATTGTTTATGGTTATGTATCTCTATGCTTTGATGGTATTATGCTACTTTGACTCTATAGGTGTTCCCTGAAGTGGGACAAGTGAGGAAGGAGTGGCAAAGCTCTATCAAAGGAGGTAGGAAACAAGCATGGAGCCAAGGGAAAGACTGAGGTTGGTACTCTCTGCATCTCTCTCATTTATCTCTCATAAAGGAGGACACAAGTAACTTTAGTTTGTTTTCTTCTAAGATAGCTACCCATCTTAGTGGGACTAGCAGCTCTAAATGGACACTAGTTTTCCCAGTAACAAAATGTTGACTTCACTATGGAGCGAATAGTTTGATTGTTAGTAACTATTGTTTGCATTATTAACTACAGACGGAGCCTGAAGTTAAGCTAGCTAGCCTTTGAACTGCTTTTGCTATGCAACTACAAAGTAGATTAACGCTACTTCATTCAATCTCTGGGGTAGTTTATGAATTGAACATCTAACTTGCAAACATCCTAAGTGCCCTGGTGGTAGCTCAAATAACCTCATTAGGTCAGCCCCTATGCTTTGTGTTTATTGCCTATCATTAGCTCAGCCTAAATCCCTGAACTAAGCTACAAACTGTGAGAAAAAACCAAGCTTAGTCTCATCCCTGGACCATCGCACTGTCTCTCATCAGCAGTCTAGATGCATCGAACCTCTTGTGTGCTCCAAGTGAGATGCATCCCTGTTTCCCTGTGTTATAGGTGCGATGATTAGGAGAGATTGTTTCTACCTCCAGATTTTGGTTTTCTCTTCATTGCCTTCAGCTTTATTCGGTATTTTTGTTGTCTGTGGTCAGTATATCAGTGTTGAAACTCTCTTCCTTTGCATTATTCAGCCTCCATTGATAAAGAATTGTGAATGTTTTTATGTATTTTTCATCATTTACAGTTCTCCTTTGGAAACAATAGCTTAATTGAACTGTAATATTTTGATTTGAAAGTGTCTCAAGTGTCTTTTTTAGTCAAAGAAAAGAGTGTCGTATAGTCTTCCTCTTTTAGATAGTCAATTACACTTATGCTATTGTATTTGATTTGGATCATCAATTCTTTGAAGTGTTGAAAGTAGTTTTCAAGTCGAAACTGAAAGTGTCATCTAAATCTTCCTTTCATTTTGAAAAGAAATTGCTAAAGTGTTGCTTTGACGAAAGATAGTTTAGATCTATACTTAGTTTTCATTTTGTCATTCTCACATTAAGGAAACTGAAAAAAATACATGGATGTGCATTTGCATTTAGACTGCATGCGGAAATTGATTTAGGACAATGCATCTTAGTGTGTGCTCTCTGCTTTATGTTGAAAGAATTTTGTTTCTCTTTCCTTAGTAGCTAGGATTTTCATTTCAAAAGGAAAACTAAATGACTATTTATCATCTTAGATTTCATATTTAGGAATTGTATATCTGCAACATTAGGTGAACCTTAAAGGCAAACTTCTTAAGAAAGATCAACTGTAAAGTAAACTTCAATGAACATAAAAATTCTTTGGAACCTAACGCACAACATCTAGAAGCCTAGGCTAGAGATGTATTCTGGTGTTGTAAAGCCAGGTAACTATCATTTTCATTATAGGTTGAGTGATTCCTCCTCCTTGATACGACAAGTTCTAGTATGGACTTGTGCTCCCATGTACCATCGAGTATATATTGAGAGACCACAATAGGCTATATCCTTTATCCTTAGGAAGCTGTGTCTGCCGCCCTATCGGGTGCAATGCACTGAACATGACATTCAGGAAGATTGACTACCGTACGCAAAAAGTATTCTCTAGTTTTGCAATTGGTTTGGTAATCCCTCTCTCTAGATTTCCACAGTAGTCACTTTCATTCCTTTTTACACTCCTTAAAAGAAAAGGTCCATATGAGCACTTGTCACTTCAGGCTCATTAATAATTGAAGGCGACTAGAGTCATATTTAGCTTTTTCTCGACTCTTTAAAATTGAAAAAGCAAGTTGTGTTAGAGTGTCATAAAATTCATTTAATTTGGAATAACATTTTGCCCTTTTTATGTTGAGTTGATCAAGTAATCCGCAATCGTGGAAGAAAATCAATCAAAACCCCATCATTCGCGAAGACTGATGAGTCAATCGTCTTTGACTTTGGAAACAATACCATTTTGGGCCAAGCGATCTCGTTCATTTGGGTCAAAGTCTCTTGGTTTATTTGAAACTTGTGTTTCAACATCCTCGAAGACTCTAGTTACTCCAACTATTTCTGGTATCCATACCTCTATAGAAGAAGTCCCACAGTTACAAGAGGACAGTAGAACTGATCCTAGTGCACCAATAAACACTTCTATTTCTAAAACAACTGCATCTAGGGCTGATTCAGAAGGTGTCACCTCTCTAGCATCTGTTGCTGCAGAGTCTATACCTTCTTTGGCACTAGAAATATTTTATGGACCTCACAATCTTCCTCTTCCACCTGGATTGATTGTTATGGAAGAGATTGTGGAGGATCTTCCATCCAGTACTCCATTGCATTTTTGAACTGGGATCCACCTATATCCTTCTACTAAGGAAGTTAGTCACCCTTCATCACAAGTTCTTGTAGAATCGCTAGGAAATATTTTGGATAGATTCGATATGTCTGAACAACCATCAACATCTAAGACTATGTCATCCGATATAGTAGTAGCAGAAACTCTTGCCACCACTCTGACAATGTTTGCTAGTATACCATCTGTCCCAACTAGTCCTCAAACACTAGATGGAGTCCACCCAGGGACACTTTCGACAGTATGGTATGTTCCTATTTTTTCATCCAGAACCTTATCTGGAATTTCTTATGTTGAGTCTCAACAAATTGATCCTTCACAATAGCATCAATTTGGGTAGTCCAGTCTCCAAAGGCCAATTTTCTCTTTGAACACTGGATTGTCACCATATGGGGGGTAGTATGCCTTTTCATTGTTCCCTCTGGAAGAGCCACCATATGAGAGTTCACAACAGAATTTGGGTCAAGCTGGAATCACATCTAGTGGTTGGGTAGCAATATTGCCTCAAAAACTAAGAGTTGTATATTCAATACAACAAAATCAACTTGTGTCAAACATTACCACTACACTGGCTATTGTGATGTTGTCGCAAGTACAAGTGTTGCCTATTGTATGTCAACCTCTAGTCTCTCAAGTTGTAATACAACAGCCTCTTGTCTCCGCGACTCAATCACAACTGCTGATTAGAGGCTCCTTAACTGAAGCGACTTAGGCTCAAATGGGTACTATAACCCCTCATCTTGTTCAAACATCCAGTATTGGACAAAAACAAATGGTCTCGCAGCCATGGCTCGTGCAATATCAACAATCACAATTCCAACAAGCTTACTGAGGAACTGAGCACCAAAGCTTTGTAGGTAATGGGCAGCCGTATATTCAAAATGGTTACCAACAATCATATTACAATGGTTACGCCCATCAACCTTATCAAATTTATTAGCATCAAATACATTATGCTGGTATGCAAGGACCTAGGGCTCAGGTGATCCCATCTTATCCTGGGTATGCTTCACAAAACCTAAATCAACAGTTGCCTTTCGTAGCGACTTTAGAATTACCAGATCTGAATCAGTTAAAGAATGATCTAATTATCTATACCCCATGGTGGCCGGCGATTCCTCATAAAATTCTGTCAGATATTCCTAAATTCAATGGAAATCCAGGTGAAGATCCGTCAAATCATGTGATGACCTTTCATCTGTGGTGTTCGTCCAACACTCTCAATGATGATTTAATTAGGATTTTCATTTTTCAGTGAACATTAACTGGTCTGATAGAAGAATGGTACATCAAATTACCTAGGGCTTCATTCGATAACTTCAACACCCTTGCCACAACCTTTTTAACCCATTTTTAGTGACCCATAACGTACGAAACATGAATGGAGCTTATTACCAATTTTAAGCAGATGATAGCCACTCACATATCCAATCATATTCATGAGTGGTGACGTCGTCGTAGAATGGTAAAGACATATGTTCCTGATCAACTGTTAGCTGAATGGTTTATTAAGTCACTGTTACCCTCTATTACAGAAGATGTGGCCAACGGAGGAGTTGTCACTGAAGAGCAAGTCATTTCTCATGCACAATATCTAGACTTGATCTATACTTAGTCTGGCACACTCTATGACAAAATTCCTGATGCTCCTAGATTGCAGTTTTCCATTCCTCCTCCTAAATCGAACAAGGACTCTCATGTCGGCGACTGCGTGATTGGTACCTCCGGTATGCAAACTACGAAGGCCTCATCTGGAAAAGCCCTTGCAGTTTCCAGTAAACAGGAAAATGAAAAACTTCCTACCTCAGAGGTTAATTCTATGTCGACCAACAAACGCAAAGAACTGAAGCAACCAGAGGGCAAGAAGAAAGGGAAAAGCAAAAAGAAGAAATAGGATGATTCACCTCCTGAAAAATATTCTAAAAACCCTTCTGGGAAAAAGAAACCTATTCATCCATGTTTCATATGTGATGAGGATCACTGGACAAAATAATGTCTGCATAAAGCTGAGATTGAGAAGTTTTTTAAGAGTTCAAAAACCTCAACAATATTCACTGATCCATTTCCAAACCTAGAAACCAATCTGGTTGCTAGCGACAATGCTTCCTCATCCCAAGTGCTTATGTTGTCCATTTCAAAATAACAAAATGATGCTTTGATATCGACAAGGAATAAAGATTAACGGAATCCATAACTATCGAACAACAAGGCTACTGATCAACCTAGTAGTTCGACAACAACTTCGACCAAAGTTGTGCCACCCATCATTCTTGAGCTAACGATAAAGCCACCAAAGGGAGTAGTACAAAAATCGACGTTTAATCCCCGTGCCAGAGCAGCATAGAATTATAATATAGTGGAGGATCTGGCCCAATCGACATCTGCTAGGTCGACACTTGAAGTACTGCAAAATTGCCCCTCCCAAAAGCAGGCTCTATTATGAGTAATAGGTGGGATTGACCCAGTGGATTCCAACCTTGTAGCCTTTAATCATAAAGGATATGAACCTAAGTTACTAGCTCAACTTGCTTTCCTCATTCAAGTGAAAGCCCTCAACAAAACTATTCATTGAACAATTATTGATGAGGGGGCATCTACATTCATTATGTCAATGAGTTTCTAGAAAAATTTAGGCTCACCACCCTTTTCATGATCGTCAATGACATTAAAGGCATTTGATGGATGAACTTACACCCCATACGGGATATTAAGTAACTTTCAAGTTGAATGGGGGGCAAGATAGTAGAAATTGGCGTCGAAGTTATTGATGGAAACCTCGATTACAATATCCTACTGAGAAGGCCCTGGATTTATGCTATGGCTATAGTTGTGTCAACATACTTTAGAAAGATTTCATTTCCTTTTCAAGGAGGAATTACAATCGTTGATCAACAAACCTTCCTCCCCAACAGTTCACAAGTTACAGGAAGCATTCCAATGATCCATGGAAGCTCTCAATCACTTCAAAATATTGGAGTAGGCCTCCTAGAAAACCCTACCTTAATGGGTACTTTTGCCCTACCGCCTCCAAGTAATCTAGTGAAAGTGGCCACGGTGGAAACCTGCAACATGGTATCTTCTATATCTACAAAGGTTCAAAATATTTCTAGACATGATGTTAGCATGGATCATTGCTAGGTGTTTCCTCCAAGCCTAATAGAAATATTGTAGCAATCAATTTTCTCAGCCTAGGCAGCGAACCAAAATAAACACTCATCGGCCTAGGGTAGATATGTCTAAGGAATATGACACATCTTCAAATCCTTGGTCGCATGTACATTCTACAGATGAAGGAATCATTCAATCAATGATGATAGGAGAGGCACCATGGGAAGATCACCACCATCGTTCCCATCTTACGCATTACCATGAATATTATTCCAGTGGCCTTAATCATCCTTCAGTTTTTGATTTTCTATCAAATACTGTAAATACGGTGGATTCCGAGTGAAATCTGTTCAATATTGAAGAAACTATAGCCATAAATATCTCGACCAAACCAGATCTAGTGGAGAATATTCATGTCAGCAAATCTTGTTCTTCTTCAAAACTGGAAATCTATTACACTCTCTTTCACGAGTTTATAGATATCTTTACATGGTCATATGAAGAAATACCAGGCACTGACTCGAGTATCGTTGAACACGAAATCAAGATGTATCTAGATGTCAAACTAGTATGACAACAACTTCGGAAGGTCCACCCAAAGAAAGTCATTGCCATCAAGGTAGAAGTTGAAACATTTTTACATGATGGTTTCATTTACCCAGTTTGTCTAACTGATTGGGTATCGAATATTGTTCTTGTGATGAAAAAACATGGAACAATTAGAGTGTGCATTGATTACAGGGATGTAAATCAAGCTTGTCCAAAGGACAACTACCCTACACCCTTCATCAACCAGATAATTGATGAATGCACCAGATGCGAAATTTTTTCCTTCATGGATGGATTTTTTTGGGTATAATCAAATTAATATCTGCCCACAGGACCAGTCGAAGACTACCTTTATATTTCTGTGGGGCACATTCGCGTAACACAAGTTACCTTTCAGTTTAAAGAACGCAAGGGAAATTTTTCAGAGGGATATGAATTATGCCTTCCATGACATCAAGAACATTGTTCAACCATATCTCGACGATCTTCTGGCTCATTCGCGAAAGAGGACTGATCATCCGCAGCATTTGAGAGCTATATTTCTACGTTGCTGATACTACAAGATAAGGCTCAATCCGCATGTGTTTTGTGTCAGTTCTAGTCATTTACTTGGCTTTCTGGTTTCAAAGGATGGGATTGGTCTCGACCCATGTAAGGTTCAGGCGATCATTGATATGCCTCCACCTTCAAATTTGCTTCAGATTTAGAAACTCCAAGGGAAGGAAAACTTTCTGAGGAGGCTCATTCCAAATTATGCCAAACTTGCTAAAGGTTATATGCGTCTTTTGAAGAAAGAAGTGCCCTTTAACTGGGATTAGGTTACGCATGAGTCCCTTGATGCTCTAAAGGAATTCCTAATAAGAGCATCATTAATGTACAATCCTGACTATAAAAAAGAATTTAACCTGTATCTGGCTGCAGGAGATACGACCATCACAATGGTTTTAGTTCAAGAAGACAATGGAATTGAACATCCTGTCTATTATTTAAGTCGAAACTTAAATGATACAGAAAGAAAGTACTCCTATGTTGAAAAGCTAGCTCTTGTAGCTATTCAAGCAGTACAGAGATTTCGACACTATATCCTCTTTCGCAAAACTACCATTTTGTCAGATTGCAACCCTATGACTTACATTATGTGGCGTCAGTTAATTGGGGGAAAATATTCGAAATGGATAGCCATTTTTCAAGAGTTTTATTTGGAATTCGTAAAATCCAAATCAAAGAAATATCTGGTTTTCGTGGAGTTACTATGCGACTTCCCATCGTCATCCAACGATTCAACATCCAAAGCATAAATCACGAATGAATCTTTGTTTCTGATATCTTCGAGCAATCCGTGGTATGGAGATATAATTATCTATCTTCAAACCCAAACATATAGGCCTAATAGCTCTCACTCAAAACAATGATGTACTCGATACCAAACAAAATACTACATGATCGTCGATGATAGACTTTATCGTCATGGTATCGATACAGTTTTGCGAAGGTGCCTCACCCATGAGGAGGCCGAAAAAGTCCTAAATGATTATCATTCAGACGTGTGTGGGGGGCATCAATCTAGTTATGCTACAACACAAAAAATTTTATGAGCAAGTTACTTTTGGCCAACAATGTTCAAATATTGCGTAACCACAGTAGAAGTTGTCATGCTTGTCAAATCTTTGACCGCAAAACCAGAATACCACCTGCACCTCTGCATCCAGTAGTTGTTGTTGGGCCATTCACCAAATGGGGCATATATTTCATGACATGTAACGCCACCTCGGCCAGGGGGCATGGATATGTCATAGTCGCAGTTGACTATTTTACAAAATGGGCTGAGGTGATGCCTACATTAAATAACAGTGCTGAAATGGCTGCTCTTTTCTTTCTCAATCATGTAGTCTCTAGATTTGGTGTTCCACAAGATATAATCACATATCATGGATCTTATTTCCGTAATCACATTATGGTTGAATTGGCTACCAAATTAGGACTATCCCACGATACTTCTACTCTGTATTATTCGTAAGCTAACAGACAATTTGAGGTGATCAACAAAGTCCTCAAGCACATGCTGCAAAGGATGATTAGAGTCCATAAGCAGAGTTGGCACCTAATGCTATACTCATCCTTGTGGGCATACCGGACATCGGTAAGAAATTCAACTAGATTTACACCCTTTCAGCTGGTGTGTGGCCTGGAAGCAGTCGGACTAGTTTAGTGTGAAATTTCATCTCTCAAGCTTGCAGTCGATCTTCGCCCCAGAAATTCAAAGGAAGAGGCTTGTTTCTTGGAATTAATCCAACTGGATGAAACTAACTATGATGCCACCTTGGCTAACGAAGCTCATAAGAAATGAGTCAAGGCACAATTTGATAAGAATGTCAAGCCCAGTGTCTTCTTAGAAGGTGACCTGGTCTTACTTTACGATCAGGAATCTAATAAATTGGGAGTAGGAAAGTTTCAATCATTGTGGATGGTTCCTTACATTGTTAAGTGTGTATTAGCGAAAGGAGCCTACGATCTAGTAGATTATCAAGGGATTCCACTGTTGCAAACCCGAAATGGGTTGTACCTTAAGCGTTACTATGCTTGACTAAGTGTAGTAATCTCTTCATATGCTTTTGTTACATTTTTGTTTTCATCGAGAGTGATCGTTTTGGTTAGGTAATCCACTTTTGCATTTGTTGCAAATGTCGAACCGATTGGAATCATTTGTTAGATACACTAACAGAGCTAGTCATAGTACGCAGAACCTATCTTCTACCGCTTGGGCCATTTTTGATCCAAGCGACGAGCTAGTGAGTTTCAGAGGAGTATCTATTGGTTGGTCAATGAACAACATCGCTGAGTATAGTGCATTTCTAGAACTTCTCTCTGACGTGATCGCACATGGCATACGCCGACTTGTTGTCAAGCTAGACTGACAACTCGTCATCCTACAGCTTACTAGCATCTATTCCATTTAGAATCCAACTATCTATCATATGTTCCTAAGGGTCAGGATTTTGGAAAGGAAGTTTGATTCTATTCAATATCAACACATTTCTAGAAACTTAAACACATTAACTGATTCATTAGAAAATTATATGTTAGATAGACATTTGCAATATTTATAAAAGAAAAGCATTTCATCAACATTTGCATCAAGATCATATAACTTAACCGAAATAAAGCTCCAAATATCAAAAATATATATAACTGTTTATAATTTTTACAAAATGTTCTGTGTCCAAGAAAAAATCGGTCACGCGACCCAAAAACTAAAAATGCAGGAAAGCACCCTAGACTAATGGTGTTGGTGATAACAAGTGACCGCCTGTGCAATCATACGTAGGAGCCTAGTCCATCGACTCGGCACGCCAGTAGTATGGCGTTATAATATTAGAGGTAACTCATTGATCCTCACATCCAGAATACCAAGGGTGAGGCCCTCGATCTAATATTGCAATATTGCAAGGGTCTCGATTACATCCAGATTGTGAAGGACAACCCTCCCTAGAGCCTCTCTTGCTGGAACAACAGCTGCTACCCTCGGGCACACTACTAGTCGCACTGGTCCAATATCTGCACAAGTACATGGGTTTGATTAATCTTGATAACATTTAAAAAACAAAAGAACATTATAAAAGCAATAAATAGAGATATGGTCAGATATTTTTACCTATGACACCCCACTGCTCGCCAGCCGGCAGCACCAAATTGGGGTCACCCTGAAAATCCATCCTGGCATATGGATACTCGGCATAAGCCATTTGCTGATGATTGAACCACTTGAATAAGGCATTAGAGAATGAAATATATGATTGACCAACATGTCTGGCCATAAGGTCAACTCATCTTTGCATCTGTGGCTCTGTCGGTGCTGGCAGTCTGAGTGAAATATACTGTGGTTGCATCAGTGGGATATTCTCCAAGGTGAAACTGGTTAGAATAGAACCATAGCTAAAGTTCTTGGATCTTCTATTCTTCACCTTGGTAATTTGTTCTTTTATCACTCGATGTACTGCATCACACATGTTGAATACCTTTGGTTCAAGGAATTCTAAGACATACTGCATATAGGACCTGTTGGCCAAGTGAAGAGTCGTGCTGCCAGCCAATCTAGGAAAGGTGAATAATATAGTCATCAAGGACCAGTCAAAGACATCTGTAATACTAATCTTGCCATCCCTGATTGGCTAAGATCCATCTCTATAGTATTGGCAATTGTAATTCCTCATGGATTCGCCCCCACGGGCAGAACTTGATAGTGAGAGAGAGGCACCACGCCTTGATAAACTGGTCAAAAGGTAGACATCCTCAACAATCAAAGGGGTGGATTTACCTCTAATATAGAACACTTGGTTGGTAGGATCCCAGGCATCGAGAAGATATTGCAACAAGTTGATTTGTTGCCTCATGCTAGATATGTGGAAGAACTTAAGCAAGCCACAGTTTCGTAATGCAGTTATCGTACCCAGATCATGTAAGGAAATTATATCCTCCTCTTCATGCTCACATTCACACCATGTAATGACAATCTTGCTTCGATGAATCTCTAAAAAACAAACAAGAGAAGAATTAGGATATTGATTTGGGAAAAAACAGGCAAATATTCTGTCTAAAATTTGTGCATAAACTTTCCTCCTTACACCCACAGCGCCCTAGTTGTGTACCGGGTGGGATGCATACTGACTGGCCAATGGCCAGCTCAATATGCATCACACCTTTTGATGTGTACTAGGTGTGATGGGGAGAGAATGAAATGTTCAAACCCCAGAGGCTTAGAAAAGAAGGAAAACATGATCAGAATCAGAAAAGGAGAGAATGCAATTGAAGAGCTCAAAGTTAGCTCCTACCTAGTCAAGACGGAGCCAAAAATCATCCACAAAATATCCTGGAATCAACTGATGAAAATCGAGGGGGGGAAACACCTCTAGAGCTCCAACAATCCCAAACTTGAATGAAATGGTAAAATGAGAGGTAAAAACTACTTTTATGTTACTACTCACATAATTCAAGTAAGGTATTGGTTTTTTAACTCATTTTCAAACATGTATGTACATTTCTAATTAGTTTGATGGAGAAATTGAATAGGTAGTACAACCGTCAAGAGAACATAGTGTTAATGGTGAATCGAACATCTTAGATTACTGAAACTGCAAGCTCAGGCCCTCCCGCTAAGGAAAGAAGAGAGATAAGGCCCTTCATTTAGTTATATCACGAGCAATGTTTCCGCAATGTTCAAGCTTGTTAAAAAATAAACCTAGTTATGAGCATATGTTCCCCCAAAGTTTAAGCTCATCAAAAAATGAACCCACTTCCGGTAAATAACCTTTGTGATCACATTTGAGCGTTGGTCGTGTTCTTACCATCACCTCCACTTTTTAGCCAATCATCTGCCTCGACTTGATTGTTTCCCTTTTGAGGAATAGCTCCGAAGAATGATTCTATTAGCCACCTTCTTTACACTGTGGTGATTGAAAAGTTCCAAACCTTACCTGGAACCAGTTGCTACCCAAAAGTATCACTTGTTCCTTCAAGATGAGTCTATTTTAAGCTCCTTTTAGACTCATAAAATATAAAAAGATTGCCGAGCAATTGGCCTCTCCAGCTCGTTAAAGTCATTGGAAGTGCCATCCCTCCTCTATATTTTAATCTTTTTGGACCTGAGGGATCATTACACAAAAAGATCGAACACTTGTCTTTTTTGGCTCATTAAAGTGATTGGAAAAGTCATCCCTTTTGTATTATTTTATTCTTTTTCAGAATTAAGGGATTATACTACGAAAAAGGATTACTGGAGTTTCCTTTCTGTTTCTTTTGAGACTCTCTAAAATTGAAAAGGACCGAGTTATCTTTGTCGTTAAAATCATTAAAACAATAGCGACAAACTTGTCCATTATAGAAAAGAGTGAGTTTCACTGTCGCTAGGCTCGCTAAAACATAGCAACAGGTTTTCCCGAAGGGAAACTTATAGAACAAGCATATTTTATCCTCCTTAAGCTTGACAAAAATAAAGAGGTATTAGTCAGAAATGTCTGGGGAAAAATTGGGAAGAAAACTTGAAGAACTTTAGTGGTAGTAGGTCGCTCTTGAACATGACACTTTCACTCAATCACCATGATTGAGTCGGGTTGGGTTATTCCGTTCACTGGTCATATCACCATTGGTTTGTCGTACCATCCATTTTTGCAGTTAATGCTACCAATCCATTTCAGTGTTGCCAATATTTTCGAGAGAAGTCACTCAAAGAATTCACCAACCCAGCTTACACTTCATTTGCTACAATACCTTCATGCTCCATTCTTTCATGACCGCCACCCTGAACCTTGTATCATCAGATCGTTTTCACCTCCAAAAAATAATTTGCTCCATTCCGTGTCGTAGATGTGGGATTCATTAAGACCCTCCTATGATGGGTCACTTCTTGTTGACATCAGCTCATTATCAAAGAAGTCGACTTAGGAACAACCCTTTTAGTACTTTGAAGCTTGCATGCCTCAATGAGAAGTTTCTCACTTCCGGCGGCAGGTTTACATCAATGGCCTTTGACCGAAAGATTTTACGTGGTGTTCGACATCAATTCATGTATTCACACCACGTGAATTGTACTGCAGTACCTTGAGGGTCATCATCATTATCGATGATTCCTCTCATGCCTATTAACAACTTACATCATTGGCTAGTAATCAGGCGATGTCTTTGCATGTTCGAAATCTGAATATCTTTTCACATGGATTGAATTGTACCACGGGAAAAGATTGAACAAGTTTGAAGACGCTGGATCTAGTTTCATCCTCCAGGCTGCAATATATTCAGGAAAATAAAGACATCAAATGTACATCATAGTTGCACAGATAATCATCCAAGAAAAGGGATGATGGCTCTACCAGAATCATCACTCTGCTACACAGACAGTTGTCTATCCTATGTACATGAAAATGAATTTATAAAGCTAAGCATGGGAATGCATGCCTCAGCTAGATCATGAAAATATTATGAAGATAATGTATTGTATTGTATCTTATTACATGTCACCTTCCAGTTCGAAAAACCTTGGATCCTCATGATAAAGCATTTCACCCGACATCAAAAGATTTACGACCTCATGCTTTAGGGGGCAACTGTTATAGACATATTTGGGCACTACAACCCCAACCAAATATGTCCATAAACCAAGGGCTTATAAGCCCCTAAAAGTGTTGTTTCATACGCTAAAGGAACAAGGATAGTTGATTACATCATTTCCTAGACGTTCTCCCTGAAAAACTTCTCAGAACTGGTCAAAATTGGGCCATACAGACTGCTCCATGTTGAGGGTGTGATGCATCTCACCTGTTACACATAGAGGGTTTGATTCATATTGAAAATCCCTTCTATAGGGTGCGATGAGTAAGAGCAGACAAATGGCACAGGTAGTTTGTTAGGTGGAAACCTAGAGAATCTTCTAGAAACTGCTCATTTGACACTTGCCTCTCTGAATTCGCCTAGGGATGAGTAAGAGGTCATGAAATCTCCAAGTGGAACCAAGAACTATCAGAGAAATGACACTAATAAAAATCCCAGAAGCTGGCTCACCCACCTGCAAATATCTATATATGGATCCCTCATCCTAGAGATATAGAGGTTGGAATTTTGTATTTTGTAAGGAAGTGTTGTTGGTTTCTCTGTGAAATATCACAGTTTTGGGTGATCTAGCTTTTCATGAGGTGAAGAGGGCTTTCATGCTGGGAGGATGGCGCTGGGTCAGGCCAATGGGTTGTAATCCTCTCTTCTACTAATTTTATCAATAAAGCTATTTGCGTTTTCCTCGACATTCTTGTATACTTTTGAATCTTGTATTGGTGTATGCATTTGTATGGTCAATATACATCTGATCCTATATTGTTTATGGTTTTAGATGTCTATGCTTTGATAGTATTATGTTGCTTTGACTCTACAGGTGTTCTTTGAAGTGGGACAAGTGAGGAAGGAGTGGCAAAGCTCTAGCAAAGGAGGGAGGAAACAAGCAAGGAGCCAAGCGAAAGACTGAGGTTGGTGCTCTCTTCTTCCCTCTCATCTATCTCTCATAAAGGAAGACACAAATAACTTTAGTTTGTTTGTTTCTAAGAGAGCTACCCGTCTTAGTGGGACTAGCAGCTCTGAATGGACACTAGTTTTCTCGGTAACAACAAGTACAAATATCTAGAGGAAGACAAGGGAATAGATGTGACCACAATCCGCTGCAACAGAAGCAGAACCCTCTACTACTCCACAATCTCAGATTGTATAAGATGAAATTTTCACTTTTAGAAGTTGTTTTATTTTCAAGCCATGTAATTTTTATATTTCTTTGTAATTTCGAATGGTTAACTAGTTATGAGGTTGACAACTTTGATAAGTGTCTTTTTGAAAAGTTGTATAAATGTATCTCAATAAGATTAAAAAGGGTTCCAGATTTTTTTGATACCTAAAAGAGGACCACTTTGAACTTTGATCTTCACTTTAATGATGAATAAATCTTTCAGTGATTCCAAAAATTGTTGGGTATGATTTGTTTTCCCTATGCCATATTATGTATGTATTTATTCATTGAATGAATTGAAGCAGTATGTTATTTATTTATGGTTAATGGTTATCATTCTCTATATATTTAGAGGTTTAAAAAATCCTTAAAAACAATGCTCTTATTTCAAAGTTTCATTTCTCACAAATAAACTTTCCTCTAAGTTTATGATAAAATATTCTACAGAAGCAACCTTTTATTCTGAAGCTTTCACCAACACTTCTCACAAATTTCAATCCATTTGTATCCAGTAGTTAAAGGACATTCAAAGTTGTATTTCATGTATTGAAGGTTAAAGGGTTTAAAATTTAATATTCTAGGGATTTCAAAACGATGAGGCAAACAAATAATAAATATGTCAATTTTAATGAATGTTTTGGGCAATAATTTCCACTCAGCCAAGAATTGTCTCCCAAGGTGCAACAATTTTTG
This sequence comes from Pinus taeda, assembly GCA_000404065.3. Lineage (NCBI taxonomy): Eukaryota > Viridiplantae > Streptophyta > Pinopsida > Pinales > Pinaceae > Pinus > Pinus taeda. The sequence continues at coordinate 153,977 of APFE030030409.1, read as the reverse complement.
GCATTTTTGTCAGGGAACAGAAATCTAAAGTTATTTTTCCCTGGGTTTTACAAGATCATTTCTTTGGTTAATGAGTGAGGAAAGTGGTTAGGCTAATATTCTCATAAAAAAAATTCAAAGATGGCTCCAAAACGACCACACACGAGGTCAAACACCTTACAGCAGAGAACTCCTGCTCTTTCTAATCTAGAAACGTTGGTTTCCAAGAGTGTTTGGCAACCAAAATCACTAATAACCCCAGATCCCACTTTATTTTCTCCTAGTAGTAGTTCCACACAACATTTGTTTGTATTTCACTCAAAAGAGGTAATAAAAAAAAATTACTTTTTGAAGAAACCCTTTCCCCTTCTTAGATATCTTTTTCTGAACCAATTTGGAGGAAAATATAGAAATTCCCACTTGTAGATCACCTAATAATGCAATATACTAAATCAAAATACAAGATCTACTTCTAAAACACCTTGCAGAAGCTTAATCAAATTGATCAAGATCAAGAGAACACATATAATTGAGAATGAGAAATCAATCACACATAACACAAAAGAAATAACACAGGGAAAGCCTCAGCCTAAAACCCAAATCTTTGTATTATCATACAAGTGGAAATATAGTCCAGATTACAAAAAGAATCAGCTCACAAGCTATCCTACTTTCTCTGAAATCCCTCTACTGCTCATAGATAGTCAAAGGCCTCTCTCAAAACTTCTCCTCTGCCCTCTAAGCCTCCTATTTCTTTGCACAATTTTTCTTGGGGTCTAATGAAGCCACATGTGTGAATTTTCCTCTTCACACAGTCGCTAAACTCTGATCCAACTACAAAAACCTGAAGGAGATAAATCCTTCTCCATGGATGAGTTTCCTTTATAGGAAAAATCCATCCAACTGATAATACATTATCCCTCCTTTGTTCTCAACTAGGTCTCTGTCTAAACTGACATGCATGAGTTATTCATGAGAGAATATTCAGTTATCTAAAGTGCATCAGTTATATGCAAGCATGCACTAACTAACTAAACTCATATTAATTTAAACAAACTGTTTAAATAAATCTAACTGGACTTGACTTAGTTAACCGAGCCAGCTAATTACAACCCAAATTAGAACTCATCCTTGTCTATTTAACTGATGGATAGGTTCCTCAATTAATAGAGAAACTATTGCATGTCCTCACATAGACATCATGTTTGATTTTTCATAGCTAATTAACTCATGGTGAATTAATTAATTTATTTTGAAATAGCTGTTAGGTTCAAATTTGAATTTTACTTGCTATTTTAGTCCAGGGACTCACTAAAATTGGAATCTATCGCGAAGTGCTAAAAATAGCAATTCTATTTTTAGCACTTCCATTTTTCATTCCCTATTTCTCAATCCAGCATTGGTACCCAAACTGCTATTATAGCAGTGCTATTTTTAGTGCATCTATTTTTAGCATTTATTTTTTCTATTTTCAACACTCCCTCTCAACAAGAAAGGAATTCAACTTGAACTTGATCCTGTAATTTTGGAATTTTCTACATGCAACACTTCTACCAAGTGTCGTTTCTCCAGTAACTCTAGAAACAAAAAAAACTCCCCACTGACCTCTCTGTTGTGCTGGAAACACTTTCTGATGTTGAAGCTCCCTCTATTGCTGACAAGTGCTCCCTCTCTGACCTCTAAGCTGCTACAACACTCCATGCATCTCGCACCATTGCACACCTCTCTGTGCCATCTTGCACTAGTGTAACACTGTTGTGCCTCTTGCATTGTTGTGGCGTGTTAGCCCGGCACTGTTTGGGATTCCTCCACTATAACTCTCTCTGTTGCTCCATTCGCATCTGTCTCTACCTACTCAACCAATCCTCCCACTCCTCGTCAGGGCTCCCATAGCAAGGTCTAATCAAAGAGTTTGGGTACTTCAATGGTCCTACCCCTATTCTAGCATTCTTGGGACTGTCACTCCACATTGCCCCACCTCTGACCTGGAGGTATGGATGCATGTGATCTCTCTGCCTACTTGGCTTGAAATTTCCCCTAATGGAGGTCTCTGCATGACTAGATGCCTCCACTTGGTCTCCTATCGGCTTCTCCAGTTGCGGCTGCTCCACAACCTCCTAATGATGCTTCACCAATTGTGTCTCCTCCACAATTGTCTGAGACGTCTTCTGGCATTACATGTTGAAAGGTGATTTACTCTGCCTCTCAACCACCAAGTATTTAACCTTTGCCTTGCTCCTCAAGGATTTGCATGTATCTTGTACCTCAAGTGCATAGAGTTTCTTACCTAGTACACGAATCTGTTTCATATTTCCCGTCGTCACGAAATTTTCTGGAAAAAGAGCCGATGTTAAATCAGCAATATCTCCCTCATCCGAACTCTGATTTAGCTTATTTTCTTTTGAATTTGGGTATTTTTCCTTATGGAATCCAAATATTTTATTTGTTTCTAAAAATTTTGCACAAAATTTTTCAGATCTTCTCTACAAACTCTCGGCCCAAAACTCAAAACTTCGAAAGCTCCTCTAGTATATTGTTCTCTGATTTGATCACCTTTGCTCTGATAATATGTAGAAATTCCCACCTGTAGATCACCTGATAATGCAATATTCTAAAACACAATACAAGATCTACTTCTACAAAACTTTGTGGAAGCTTAATCGAATTGAGTAAGATCAAGAGACCCAATATAACTGAGAATAAGAAATCAATCACACATAACATAGAAGAAATAACTCAGGGAAAGCCTCAACCTAAAACCCTAATCTTTGAATTATCATACGAGTGGAAATATAATCTAGATTACCAAAAGAATTAGCTCACAAGCTATCCAAATTTCTTTGCAATCCCTCTACTGCTCATAGATAGTCAAAGGCCTCTCTCAAACCTTCTCCTCTGCCCTCCAAGCCTCCTATTTCTTTGCACAATTTTTCTTGGGGTCCAGTGAAACCACACATGTGAATTGGCCTCTTCACGCACTCACTAACCTCTGATCCAACTGCACAAACCTAAAGGAGATAAATCATTCTCCATGGATGAGTTTCCTTTATAGGAAAAATCCATCCAACTGATAGTACATTGTCCCTCCTCTGATCTCATCTGTGTCTTTGTCTGAACTAACATGCATGAGTTATTCATGAGAGAATATTTAGTTATCTGAAGTGTAGCAATTATATGAAAGCATGCATTAACTAAGTGAACTCACATTAATTTAAACAAACTGTTTAAATCAATCTAACTAGACTTGTCTTAGTTAACTGAGCCAAATAATTAGAACTCATCCTTATCTTTTTAACTGATGGATAAATTTATCAATTAATAGAGAAATTGTTGCATGTCCCCACATAGATTTCATGTTTGCTTTTTCACAACTAATTAACTCATGGTGAATTAATTAATTTATTTTCAAAAAATTGTTAAGTTCAAATTCAAATTTTACTTCCTATTTTAGTCCAGGGACTAACTAAAATTGGAATCTATCATGAACTACTAAAAATAGCAATGTTATTTTTAGCACTTCCATTTTTCTTCCTGTTGCTCAATCCAGCAATGGTATCCAAACTGCTATTTATAGAAATTTTATTTTTAGCACTTCTATTTTTAGCATTTCTTGTTGCTATTTTCAACAAAAAAAATCTTCTGAGTCAGTTTCATTTTCTTTTCCTGAGTTTCAATAAAACAAAATAGTTGGCCCTTCATCTACCAGCTCAACTACCTATATTGTGAATAAAGTTATTCCCATATCATCCTCTCTTCCAAAATCATTTGTCTTTCAAGTAGGTAACTCTTCTACAATTAATTTTAATTTAAATATGGATATTCATGCTTTTCTATTGCATATATATGCTCCCTTGAATCTCCCTAAACCTATGAATCCAATTCCTTAGGATTACGTTAAATTTTTACCTCGTTTCACAGAGAAAGATGAGGTAACTTTAGAGAAACATTTTGGGACATTTTGTGCATTTGTTGAAAAATTGAACGTGGAATTTCTAGATGTGGTGATCAGATTGTTTGTTCAGTCATTGGATGGAGAGGCTAGGAAGTTGTTCAAAACCCATCCTACAAATTCAATTAATACATGGGAAGAATTGGAAAATGTTTTTACACAAAGTTGGGGAGAAAAGAAGGATCACAACTATTTCTAACAAAATTTAGTGCCATTAAAAGGAAGCATGAAGAGAAAGTAGGTGAATTCATAAAATTATTTAATAAGCTATACAATAGTCTGCCTAGAGAGATTACGCCCCCTCCTACAGGAGAAAAATTAGTATTTGTAGGAGCATTTGATTATGATTTTGGTTTCACTAAGAGGGAGATAAGGCCCCCTTCATTAGAAAATATACAGACTGATGCTATTGAAATTGAAGCCAATTTGTCTAGAGCAGGAAAGATTAAACCAAAAGACACTGAACAAAATCAGTAGGACAAGGGGAAAGGAAAAGAATAAGAAATGAAAGTTGTCAGCAAAACACCTGATTATGATGATAAAAAATTAGAAGAAATTACTAAGGTTATTAAAAAATATTCCAGTAAATTAATCATGTTGGAGCTGGAAAATAAGAATACACCTAGACAATTTTAGGAGGGGAAAAATAGAAATTTCAAACTCTAGTTTACAAAGCCACCATTGCAGATTTTCGAGAGGGATAGGAAAGATAAAGTTCAGATACAAACTCACTTATACATTGAGGATGAATCAAAGGATGTGGTAGAAGGAATTTCTAAGAAGCATGTGATTAGAAGAGAGGATTTGAATTCTGAATTTCCAGTTTCTCTAGATGATAATGAAATTGATGATTATTGCATAAAGTTTATTGATTTTATTGAGGTTGAATTACACAAGAAATATGACCTTAGATAAAACAAAAGTTAAGGATGCAGGAGGTTAATGATGAAAAATAGGATGAAAAACAAGATCTAGTGGCTCAACATATGGCGACTCCATAGAAAAATCAAAATCAACAGGATAAGGGGAATAAACAAGTTGCTTCAGGCACAAAAATCTATTTTCAGCAAGGAGAAATTTCTACGCAAAAATTAGATATGGGGATTCTGAATAGACCTTTTCATGAAACGATAGACGATCTAAATGATTTTTAAAAGAAAAAGATGAATGACAAAATACAAGAAAATATTGGGAAGAAAAATTAGTTTTTTAGCCTAACTAAGGAATTAGAGAAGATTAAGATTCAAATTCCTTTAACAGAATTGGCTATAACTCCTACATACGAAAAACAAATTTCTAATTTTATAAATCTCTCTCAAGATGATCATGTGGTAGATATAGTAAGTTTACATGACGAGAGACCAGTAGTAATGTTTCGACCCCATGTAGAAGAACTAGATTCTTCCACTCCACTTTTTTACATATCTTTGGTGATTCATTCTTTTATGTTGCATAATTGTATGTTGGATTCTGGAGCTTCACATAATTTGATGCCATTGTCAGTGATGAAACAATTCATCCTCTAGATTACTAAACCTTATACTGATCTTTATTCATTTGATTCCAAAAACTTGAAATGTGCAGGAGTGATCAAAGATTTAGTTGTTTCTTTGGCCCAAATTCTAGCTAGAAGCTTGATGATGGATGTGATGGTGGAGGATATTTCTTCACACATTGGAATGCTTCTTTCAAGGTCTTGGGGAGCAAAATTCGGTGGTGTACTAAATTAGATTTTACATATGCAATAACTCTTGTTTTTAGAGGTGAAGAGAGGAAGTTATACAAAGAAACTAGGTTTATTAAACCATTACAAAGGAGGGTTCTATTAATTATCTTCTGTACAGTCAGGAAAAGGATGATTTTTCCTATTTTATGTTCTAAGAAGCAGAGGAAATTGTTGAACATAATAAAGTGCAGTTCCCTTTAACAATTAAAAATGAGGAGCTAGCAGTCAGTGGAGTATTGAAGCTTTACTTTGATGCTGCTTATTCAAGAGATGGAAGTGGAGTAGGTATATTTTTTATTTCTCCAAAAGGTCATTTCTTTCCTTTTTCTTACAAGTTGGAATTTGAATCTACAAATAACATCAATGAGTATGAAGTATGAGTGTTGGGATTAAAAGTTGCTAAAGGTTTAGGGGTGTAGTGCATTTCTATTTTTGGATATTCTGAACAGCTAGTAGAGTAGAGAAAGAATCAATGTCAAACCAAAAATCCAAGTTCAAGAACATATAGAAATGAAATATGGGATTTGGTAGATAATTTCTTTGCTGCTTTAAATATTATATGCTTTGTGCCTAGAGAAGAAAATAGAATGGATGATTCTTTGGAAATTGCAGCTAGTACTTTTAAACCACCTTTAAATCCTAGATTGAGGTATGAAATTGAAATCACACATAGACCATCAATCTAAGATAATGTCAAACATTGGCAAGTGTTTGAGAATGAGGAAAAACTTAAAGAATTTCTTGAGTTAATTGGAGAATTTGCAAGTCTAGAGATTGATGAAGAAGAAGAAGTTGAAGAAGAACATTCAAATGAGACATTTTTGAAAGATTCAATTGGGAATCATAAGATTCTTCAAATTAAAGATAATTTAATACCTAAATGCTTGGTACCCCTAGAAAAGTTGTTCAATGCAAATGATGTTGCAATGAATCCAAAGAAAATAGATTTGGAGGAAGATCTTGAAGAATGTAGTCTGGGAACAAATTAGCAACCTAAAATAGTAAGGTTGGCCAACATTTTAAACAATGGTATTTGAGTCTTTTTAATAAATTTGTGGATGTTTTTTCCTCGTCTTTTGAAGATTTAAATAGTTATGTGATCCGAATTGGATCCATGAAAAATTATCAAGTGCCATGACTATATCAAATTGGGACAGACTTCAAAATTCATGAACAAAGAGCGATCAGGAAGACCTCTGGAAAGTGTCAGTTTGCAGCTAGCAAGGAACGATGAGGACCTAGGTCAAAGCACATTGACTGAGGCCCATGGAGATCGCGCAGGAGGAAAAAGTGGTAGTTAGGAAGCATGGATTGGGAAATAGAGGCCATTTCTAATGCGTGATTAGGGCTTAGCGCTAATCACGCATCGTTGGGAAAAACCCCTCGAAAAGAAAAAGCCCCTAAGTGCTCGATTGCATGGGAAGCCTGGAAACCGTAAGGAAAGCACTAAGAAGAAAAGTCAGTCCTGTGCTCCAAAACTAGCATTATATCGGAGACACATTGGCGGCAGTAAGCAAATTTGGTAGAAAACGAGTGATTCCATTCAGCGCATGATGCATGTCCGACGGATGAGAGAGAAATTCGCCTCTCATCACGTGCTAACGGTCAAGCAAGTCAACCACGTGAAATGAGAAAACATCGTAGGATCTGGGGGCTCCAGATCTGATGGTGGAGATTTCGCTCGATGGAGAAACCAGATTTGACAGGGGAGTTAAGCCGCAACATATAAAAGTTTCAATTCTGATTTAACTACTGAGTTGGTAGATGAATCATTCCATAGTATAAATGAAATACCAAACCATCGAGGAAGAGCTGGTGGAGTTTGTGAGAGAACAAGTGGCCACCTCCCTGTGAAACATTGGTGATGATGCAGAGGCAGGGAACTCCAAGTGAACAACAGTAGGTGACCCGAAGGGGCGGAAGAGGAAGTGAACAGTTGAGGAAAAATTGGCTTTAAGCAATGAATAGGTAGAGAACAGAACAGGCAGAAAATGAAGACAAAGAGAGCAAGAGAAAAGAAAAGACAGTGAAGCAAGAAGCAGAAAATAGAGAGTCGAGCTAACCTAAGGCAACATCGAGCAAACACAACTAGGCTTGAGAGGTTCAAGCCATCCCTGTGAGGACATCTATCAGGAATTGAGCACCATTGGACTCATACCATTAAAGACCAGAGAGGTCAAGACTTGGAAAGGAAAAGAGTCTGTGCACTCTAGTGGCTTGGGGAATCCAAGAACCACCCTACCAAGAATTGTCTATTTCAAGAGACTCAAACTGAGCTCCTTATTGTAAATATCTACTTTAAAGACACAATAAAAGAAGGAAACCACTGAAAGTTGGATTGGAGATGTAGCCTCGGAAAATAGGGTGAACTCCTTATTAAATCTATTGTGTTCTTGCATTTGCTTACTGTGTTTTTCTTACTGTGTTCCATTGTTCTAGTGTCTGTGTATTTTGCAATCTGATCAATTTGCTGCCTAAAATAACATAGACACACACTAGCACATGATTCTGTAATACCTTCATTCATTAATTAATTAACTGAGATAATTGAAGAGTGAATTTTAGATCATTATGATACCAATATTATTCAGCAGAAGATTCCTTTAAAACCTAGAGAGAAAGCTTTTAGACAAAAGTTGAGACAGATAAACCCTTTGCTGCTACAAGTACTATGCCATGGGAGCAGTGTTGACATAGCACTGTAAACCCATATGTTATCATTCTGAGACATTTAATTCTGCAGTAGTTAACTATCCTACTTATGATAAAGAATTGTATGTAGTAGTACAGAGTGTGAAAAATTGGAAACATTACTTAATGGGCAAAGAGACAATAATACATACTAATCATCAACCACTTCAATATCTACACTCCTAAAGTAAGTTGTAGCAATCAAGACACTATAAATGGATGAGTTTTCTACAACAGTTTCATTTAGTCATCAGAAATAAAATGGGCATACACAATAAAGTTGTAGACATGTTATCTAGAACCATTATAAATGCATCTACTATACTTAAACATAATTCTGTGTTACATGAGAGTTACATTGAACAATATTCTCAAGATGTATACTTTAAGGATGTATATGCAACTTTAAGTCAGGACAAATGAGTAGAAGAATTGGATTATCATGTAAAGGAATGACTCTTATATCATTGTGGGAAATCATGCATTCCACAAACTGAAAGAGTAAATATAATTCGAGAAGCACACACTTCTCTAATATCAGGTCACTTTGGGTAAGTAATATAGTTGCACAACTGCAAAGGTTTTGTTATTGGCCAAAAATGAACAACATCGTTTCTAGATATGTAAGAGGGTGTACTATGTGTGCTAAAATCAAGCCTAGCAATAGAAAACTAGGCTTGTACACTCCATTACCAGTTCCTTCTCACCCTTGGGAAAGTGTTTCCATGGATTTTGTTGGAGGACTCCCTAAATCTAGGAAGGGTCATGATTATCTATATGTTGTTGTGTATAGGTTCAACAAAATGTCTATTTTTATACCTTGTAATAAATAGATTACAGCTAAACAAACTGTGAAACTATTCTTTGAACATGTATGGGTTCATGTTGGATTACCCACATCTATTTATCTGATCGAGATGCAAGATTTGTGGGGAAGGTTTGGTCAAGTCCGTGGGAACTGTTGGACACCAAACTGAAGAAAGACACATCTTTTCATCTAGAAACTAATGGCGAGACAGAAGTAGTTAAGAGGACAGTGATCCAGTTACTCAGAGGATATTGCAGCAAGTATCCTAGGCTTTTGGATGAACATTTATGTTATGTGCAACATGCTTACAACAGAGAAAAATGTTCTTCTACATAGGGATCTCCTTTTGAGACCTATTTTGGTTTCACACCAAGGTCTCCTTTGGATTTTGTCTTTGGTAAAGACACCAAAGATTGAGGAACACAGTGATTTTGACAGGGAAAATAGGTTCATTTGACAAATCGAAGAGATCCACTAGGCAGTACAGGAACAACTGGAAAATAGCCAAGCCAAATATATGGGAAGGCATGAAAAGCATCAGATGGAGCATATTTTCCAGCGTGGTGACCAAGTCTGGCTGTATATCAGCAAGGACAGGATGCAAGGTGAAAGTAAAAATCTAAAGCCTATCAGGTATGGACCCTTCAAGATACTTGAGAAGATTGGTGAGAATGCTTTTCACCTCGATCTACCAGCTTACATGCACATCTACTTAGCCATATGCATATTGCTTGAGATTTTTTGAACCTTCACTAATTTTGGATCCAAAAGAGTAGAGTCAATTGCCTTCTATTGATGTGCTGTTACCTAAATATCTTAATGAATTGCAAGAAGACACAGTTCTGGACAGAAAGGTGAGGACAACATGGAGAGGAGATGTTTAGTACCTCAAAGTAGGGCTCAAGGGTTCAAAGACGAGCAGTGCAAAGTAGATAGAGATTGGACAAGTGAGGAAATTGTACCCTCACTTAGTCGATGCTTGAAAACCAACTTTTGGTGGTCCAAAAGATTTTTCAGTGGGAAGGTCATGATCCAAATCGGATCCATGAAAAATTATCAAGTGCCATGATTGTATCAAATCGGGATAGACTTCAAAATTCATGAACAAAAAGTGAAAGTAAGACCTTTAGACTGTGGCATTTTGTAGCTAGCAAGGAAGGACGAGGAACTCAGCCAAAGCCTGCTGACCGAGGCCCATGGAGACCATGTAGGAGGCAAAATTGGCAGTTAGGAAGCCCAGATCGGGAAACGGAGGCCATTTTTGATGCGCGATTAGCGCTAATCACACATCGCTTGACAAAACCTCTCGAAAATGAAAATCCCCAAAGCGCTTGGTTGCATGGGAAGTCAGGGAACCATAAGGAAAGTGCTAAGGTGAAAGGCGGGTCCTGCACTCCAAAACTGGCAGTATATCGGAGGCATATTGCGACGGTAGGCAGATTTGGCAAAAACCGAGCAATTCCATTCAGCGCAGAATTCATGTTTGGCAGATGAGAGAGAAAACTTGCTCTAATCGTGTGCTAATGGTTGAGAAAGTCAACCGTGCGAAATGAGTGAACACCGTAGGATTTGGGGGCTCCAGATATAACGATGAAGATTACACCCAATGGAGAAACCAGATTTGACAGGGGAATTAACCCACAACATATAAAAGTTTGAAGTCTGATTTGACCGCTGAGTTGGTGGATGAATCATTCCATAGTATAACTGAAATATTGAATCGTCGAGGAAGAGCTAGCATAGTTCATGAGAGGACAAGTGGCCACCTCCCTGTGAAACACTGGCAATGACATAGAGGCAAGGAACTCCAAGTGAATAGTAGTAGGCAATCCGAAGGGGCAGAAGAGGAAGTGAACAATCAAGGACAAATTATCTTTAAGCCATGAACAAATAGAGAATAGAATAGATAGAAGACGAAGATAGAGAGAGTGAGAGCAAAGAAAAGATAGTGAAGCAAGATGCAGAAAACATAGAGTCGAGCTGACCTAAGGCAACATCGTGCAGACAGAACTAGGCTTGAGAGGTTCAGGCCATCCCTGTGAGTACATCTATTCAGAATTGAGCACCATTGGACTCATCCCATTAAAGACTAGAGAGGTCAAGGTCTGGAAGGGAAAAGAGTTGGTGCACTCTAGTGGCTTGGGGAATCCAAGAACCACCCTACTAAGAATTATCTATTTCAGGAGACTCAAGTTGAGCTCCTCATTATAAATCTCTACTTTAAAGACATAATAAAAGAAGGCCACCATTGAAAGCTGGACTGGAGATGTAGCCCTAGAGAATAGGGTGAACTCCTTATTAAATCTGTTTTGTTCCTGCATTTGCTTACTATGTTTCTCTTACTATTTTCCATTCTTCCATTGTTTCTATATTTTGCAATCTCATTGATTCGTTGCCTAAAATAACATAGAAACACACCAGCGCATGAGTCTGTAATACCTTCATTCATTAATTAATTAACTGGGATCACTCAAGAGTGAATTTCAGATCATTATGATACCAATATTATTCAGCAGAAGTTTCCTTTAAAACCTGGAGTGAAAGCTTTTAGATAAAAGTTGAGACATATTAATCCTCTGCTGCTAACATCAATTGAGAAAGAATTTAAGAAGCTATTAGATGAACAAATGATTGTTCCTTTAATATATTCAGACTAGGTAGCAAATTTGGTTCTTGTAAGGAAAAAGTATGGAGAAACTAGATTATGTGTTGATTTTAAAAATTTGAATAGAGAATATTTGAAAGATAATTATCCTCTTCCCAAGATGCATCATATTTTATAGAAGGTGAAATATTCTTAAAGGTTATCAATGATTGATTGTTTTTCTCGTTATAATCCGTTTTCAGTGGATAAGGAGGACCAAAAGAAAACAACATTCACAACTCCTTGGGGAACTTTTATGTATTCTAAAATTCCTTTTGGATTGATGAATGCAAGGGCCAAATTTCAAAGGGCTATGGACATAGCTTTTGTGGGAGAAAAAGATAAGTATGTTGTCATTTATTTGGATGATATTACTGTTTTCTCAAAGTGATATGAAGAGCATTTGGAGCATCTACAACAATTGTTTGAAAAATGCAGATGGTATGGTCTATCATTGAATCTTAAGAAATCCCATTTTTCTTTAAAATAAGGTAAGGTGTTGTGCCATATTGTGTCAAAAGAAGGAGTTAAAATAGATCCAAGTAGAGAAGAATAAATACCACTCCCGAGAAATAAGAAGGAAATTCAAAGTCTCTTAGGGAGGATAATTTTTCTTAGGAGATTTCTTCCCAATTATGTAGAGATTGTAAGAGGCATTATTCCTATGCTAAAGGAAGGTGTTGAAGTTAAATGAAATTCAATTTCTAAGGAACCTTTTGCTAGAATTAAAAAGGAACTTCAAGAAGCTCCTATATTAATAAGCCCAGACTATAAAAAGTCATTTCAATTGTTTTCCTTTACTTTTGCTTCTACTATTGTGGCAATATTTTTATAGATAAATGAAGAAGGAAGGGAGCAATGAATGACTTTCTTTAGAAGAGTATTGAGAGATGAAGAACTAAAGCATAATATTTTGGAAAAGTAGGCTTATTCTTTGATCAAGGCACTTAAGACTTTCAGGGTTTATATCCTTCAATCTCAAGTAACTGCATATGTTCCAAATGTGGCTATAAAATATGTTTTGATTCACAGTGATGTAGAAGGAAGGAGAGAGACATGGATAGAAAAGATACAGTAACATGATTTGGAAGTAAAACTAAATAAGTTATTACAATGGAAGGGTTTGGTGAAGATCTTAACATAAAAAAAATTCCAAGCTATGGGAATCAATTTATTGACTGAAGTTGAGAAATACAATACCAATGCAAAAAGTGATCAAGAGGTAAATCAAGGTAAGAAAGAAAATTTTAAGGATAAAGTTTAGTATAAATACCTATGTTTTGATTGGTATAATGACATTTTCCATTATTTATGTTTTCTTTATTGTCATCCCAATTTGAATAGATCAAAATACCGATATTTGAAAGTTATAACTCATAAATATGTGTTAGTTAATGTAAAGTTGTATTGGAGAGATCCTGATGGTGTTCTTCTACTTTGTCTGACAGAAGGGGAAATTATTGAAATAGTGAATGAGTATCATGGTTGTTTATGTGGTGCTCATTATGGGCAGAAAGTGATAGCCAATAAGATTTTTAAAGTTGGTTTTTTTCTAGCCTTCTTTATTTTCATATGTTTATGGGTTGGTAAGGAGATGTCAAAAGTGTCAAATGTTTGCTGAGAAAAAGAAGTTAGCATCATTGCCTTTAATTCTTGTTTCTATAGAAGAACCTTTTAGACAGTGGGGGTTAGATTTTGTGGGAGAAATCAATCCAACATCAAGTGGGAAATATAAATGGATTTGGACAAGTAAATATTATTTTACTAAATAGGTGGAAGCAGTTCCAACAAGGAAAGAAAATGATTTGGTGGAAACTAAATTTTTGGAGGAGAATATTTTTAGCAGATTTGGATGCCCTAATGGATTAGCAGCAAATAATGCTAAAGTTTTTAGGTTTGCTAGTTTACAAGATTTTTGTAAAAAATACAATGTGATATTGTCTCATTCTACTACTTATCACCCTCAAGGGAATGGGTTAATAGAATCATCAAATAAAACACTAGCGAGGATACTTAAGTAAACCATTTCAAAAAATCAAAAGAATTGGGATACTAAATTGAAATTTTCTCTATGGGCAAGCTGAGTAACCCCAAGAAGGTCTACTGAAAAATCACCATTTCAACTTGTTTATGGAACAACTGCATTATTTCCTAGTCAGTTAATAAATCCTGTTGCATTATTGGTCCAAGATATTCAAGAAGAATTGTGCCCTTTGGTGAGAAGGATGAATCAGTTGATTGAGCTTAATAAAAATAAGGAAAAAGTCATGGAAAATTTGATTGGTTATTAGTAAAAAATGAAGATGATTTTTAATAGAATAACTAACGATATTCTTTTTCGGTTTGATGATCTAGTTCTTAGATCAGATACAAGAAGGGAGGACAAAGGAAAACATGGTAAATTTGATTCTTTGTGGTTTGGTCCTTTTAGAATTGCAGATTCAAATGTAAATGACAACTTCATTTTGAGAATTTAGATGATGAATTGATATAGCTTCCAATGAATGGGAAGTACCTTAAATGCTATTTCCAATGCTAACTAATTTTTTTCCAATCATTGTATATATCGGAGTGTGGATTGTAAGAATGATGATGAGTTATTCATGGTAATGTCTGATGTTATAGTTTGACTCAATATTGGAGGTGAAGGAATTAATCTGCAGTTCTTAGTGTTCATTTTCCTTAAAACACTATCCCCAAGTGGAACCATGGTGAGTATTCCGGCCTGCCATGCAGGTGACCAAGTTTGATCCCCATAAATGACACCAAAAAATGTTGTACCTTGGGAGAAAATTCTTGGATGAGTGGAAATTAGTGCCCAAAACATTCATTAAAATTGATAGATTTATTATTTGTATGTCTCATCATTTTGAAAACCTCGGAATATTAAATTTTTAAACCTTTTAACATTCAATACATGAAATACAACTTTGAATGTCCTTTAACTGTTGGATACAAATGGATTGAAATTTGTGAGAAGTGTTGGTGAAATCTTTAGAATAAAAGGTTGTCTCTATAGAATATTTTATCATAAACTTAGAGAAAAGTGTGTTTGTGAGAAATGAAATTTGAAAGAAGAGAATTGTTTTTAATGATTTTTTAAACCTCTAAATTTAAAGAATTATAACCATTAATTGTAAATAAATAACATACTGCTTCAATTCTTTCAATGAAGAAATACATACATAATATGACATAGGGAAAACAAATCGTACCCAACAACTTCTGGAATCACTAAAAGATTTATTCATCATTAAAGTGAAGATCAAAGTATGGATTGGTACTCTCTAAGGTATTGCAAAAAGTTGGAACCCTTCTTCATCTTGCTGAGATACATTTATATAACTTTTCAAAAAGTCAGTTATCACAACTGTCAACCTCCTAACTACTTAACTATTTGACATTACATTGAAATATAAAAATTACATGGCTTGAAAATAAAACAACTTCTAAAACTGAACATTTCATCTCATATATTCTAAGAACGTGGAGTAGTAGAGGGTTTTACGTCTATAGCAACAACTTGTGGCTATATCCATTCCCTTGTCCTCCTCTAGATATTTGTACTTGAACTTGGGGAATTCATAAATTAAACATGTGTGATCCTGAAGTCTGTGATTTTTTTGTATGTAGGCTTCTCAATAAACATAAACTTCATCATCTAGAGAAGTATAAAATATTTACGAAGATAATTGATGATTGTAGCTCCTTTTAAGGTTGCAGTCTTTTCATGTGTAGAGTTAATTTTACTTTTTTCTTTGACTAGCAATGTTTCATACAGTTCCCAAAAAAACAAATTGTTTTCTTGATCCCAAAATGATGGCAAACCAGCCCTTATTCTTTAATCAAAATTGATTTCAAAACTCATCATTGCTTCCTTAATCTCCATCAATTTCTTCTTTGTTGCTTTCCTGTTGACATTTTTCAATGTCATTTTGTTTATCTCCATCACCTACTTTGTCCTATCTTCTATCCCAAACTCTTTCATCTCCTGTGTATACTTTGAGTTTAAGAATTCAATTAACGTATTAGCAAACCGAGCTTTATTATGTAAATTCTACTTATTACTGAGGA
The DNA here is from genome assembly GCA_000404065.3 of Pinus taeda. Classification (NCBI taxonomy): domain Eukaryota; kingdom Viridiplantae; phylum Streptophyta; class Pinopsida; order Pinales; family Pinaceae; genus Pinus; species Pinus taeda. Next base: position 138,106 of record APFE030030409.1, on the reverse strand, counting down.
TGACTTCTTCTAAGTCTCTAGTAATGATATTTTCCTCTTCAATGATAGTTAGGAATTGGAAAAAACTCTTTATAACATTGATTATGTCATTCCATAATATTTATCTTACTTGTACTAGGGACATATTTCCTTTCACTTTTTCCTTCAATTCTTTAATTTCTTGTTGAGTAGCCTGCAAATCCATCCTATATTTTTCTGTAGTCTCCTTGGTCATAAACATCCCTTTCTTAGTTTCTTTGATGATTTTCATAGAATTATCCAAATTTGTCTGCTTCTTCTTTAATGCATTTTCAAAAATTTGTAACTCAGTCCTAACCCGAGTTAGCTTGTAAGCATTATCTTTTGAATCTATTGCAACCACAATCATGCATACATGTGAATCAGTATTTTGTTTTAAAGAACGATTCATTTACTGCAAATTCATTGTCTCCTCATTCTTTTGTGGAATTTCTTGGACCACTAATTCTTTTTCTTTCTCAACCCCTACTACCTCTGAAGCCATGGGATGTTCTACTAAGGGAAACTTGAACTTTTTATTCAATGCTTGTATCTCTATCTCAACACTCTGTAGTAACTTTTCAAGTGTAGACCTATCCTCTAGATTGACACCAATCTTAACAATTATATTTTTTAGCTATTCATTTTGGATATTAAGAGCTTTGGAGTTTGATTTCTCCAACTTTAGTTGGTTTTCCACTTTCTCCAAATTATTTTCATCTTTGGAAGCATTTGAAGCAAATTTATATAAATCATTAAAAATTAATTTCCCAGTTTGCATATGTAGATTAATCTTATTAGGCAAAGGAATCCTCTTTGCATCCACTATTAAATTAATAATCTTTAACCTTGTCATAGATGTTATTGACAATGGTGATGGATGAGAGAGAGAAACTTTTAGCTCACGTTTCTCTAAATCCATAGTTGATAGCAGCCTTCTTTGATGTTCAGAAGATACCTGCACTTATGTTTGGGATTCCATAATTTCTTTAATTTTCTTGCTTCTCTCCTCCACCTGCAAAGACATATGTTTAAACATAGAAACTGAATCTTGAGAAGATTCCCCTAAAACTGGAGAAGAAGGAGTACGAAAAATTTCCCCTGACTGCAATTGCATATTGGGAACTGTTGATGTACTAGCCTCTTCAGACAACTTTTTCCTTTTTGTTGCTCTTTCTTCCTCTTCCTTTAGATCAACTATGTCTAACCTACCTCTCTTCAAGTTATTTTCAATAGCAAGAGGGGTCTCAATCTCTATATTTCCTAAGGGAGATGACTACCCTCCATTTGCCACTTTTTCAATTTCTAGTTTTGGTTTGTGTACAAAAGGTGCATATCCATTTTCTATTCTTTAGTTGGAAATTATATGATATGGGCCATAAGCCCGTTTCTCTTCTAATAATAAATTCATCCCTTCCAACAACTTTTGGACTTCATCTATTGCTTGCCTAGTATTTACAATGAATGGTCCAACAATCCTAGGCAACCTAAAAAGGAGTACCTTCTTTGCAGTTACAAAATACACCTGATCCACATTTAGACTCTTTTTAATGAATTCAAGAGAAAACGTCGTCATGGGAACAAATTTGGTAATCTGTAGGGCTCAACCTCAACTCCATACAACCTTATTTCAACATGATCCTAGAAAGAAAACTAGTCTCCAACCTTGACATCTTTACTCACTTGAAGGATAGATTGGGATTTAGGGATTAAAGCTAGTGTAGGTGAATTGTTGATGATTTAATATATAACATAAAGGAAAGAAGAGGAAAAATAGGAGAAACCCTCATTTCTAGGATCAATTCTTACTATATCAGTCTAGAAGAACACTGATTGTTTATGGTTGAGGGTGCCCATAATATTCAACCCTAGATGCATGAATTTCTCAACATTGGAATACAAGAATACATGTCGCAAGTGAAGGAAACCTAAAACAACCTTTAACAGAGAAATTCATGAACTCGACATTAATTTCTTTTTATCAATAAGTTGGTATATCTCGCACAACTCTAGGCTTAATAATTACAACAAACATTCTAAAACTACTTTTTCAACTACTCAAATGTCCTCTTTCCCTAAAATTTTGATCAAGACCTAAAGAGGTGGTCTTATATCTTCAGCCAAAATGTCCAAGGGAAAATTAGTGGAATATACAGGGAATGCTTTTCCATTAGTCGTTAAATATAAATGAATTACAATAGACTCTAGTTTAGATAATTTTTCAAAATAAGCAGTCAATGATTCTTCAGAGAAAGAGAAGTAAGGATCTGCAGAAGGATAGTACAATGCTTGTTGAATCAAAAGAGAGGACACTTGAAAAATACTTTCTCCTAGCCTATTTATCACAAAACACCTTTAAGGATACATTGTTGAAACTAGCCATTGAATAAACTCAAGAAACATGTATGTTTGAGGAAAAAAGGTTTCCAACACACCATATTTTATCATTGCATCATAAATTGGGGAATTATACTAGTTTAACTAGACATATTGGTAAAATTCATGGTGGTTGATAGGGAAAGAAACATAAAATATATCTCTTCCAGTATCCATGAGTGGATTGTGAGAGGATGAACTAGCTAAAACATATTTCTTGGCCATTTTTAAATTATAAATGGTTGATTATGGAAAAATACTTGGTACTAGTGACAAGGATGACTCGGACATGAGATGGACTTCAAATTTCTTGGTAGTGAACAACAAGAAAATGTACTGAGAAAATGCAAGAAAAGGTTATTATAGAAGGATGAGAAATCATAAGAGGGAAAATGACATTAAATTCCATCGTCGGAAATGATCGAATTAAATGGAGTATTTGACAGTTTAGAGGATAGCTAGACAATGAATGTGACATGGTGAATGAAAGTAGAATGATATGGTTTCATTTCTATCATCATTGTGGGGGAACTACTCTATAAAGGACCAACTTACGAGTGGTGCCCCCACAGTAAATCTACGCCATTCATTCGAATGTCAACAAGCTTGACAAAAGTCTTTGTAGGGGCACTTCCTGTGTTAACTTCTGACTTAGTTGTGTCGTTGGGTTTTCTCCATCGAGTGGGTCCCATCCTCTCTACCTTTCATGCATCACCAACCTGCTTAAAATTTTACACTTCTGACTGCCACTGCAAGGTGCCACCTTCCGTCTCAATTTATTTCAATAAACGTTATAGATACAAAATATTAGTAATGCAAAGACATCTATAAACCATAATACCTAAGTTTAATCAAATAACAAAAGTATTTCACTTTTTCCTTTTCCTCTCTCAATATTTGATTTTTTTTTTTCTTTTTACACTTATGTTTAACATGTACATCAACTTTAAAACAAGTTACAACAACTTGTAAATAGTATTCTCTAGCATTGAGAGCTTAGGCATATATTGTACAACATTACTTTTCCCTAGCTTGAGAAGTTAATCAAAGTTGAGATGACATAGTCTCTTGTTCCATAAACAGATCTCATCCATATTTCCCATACTGCAACACCCTTTTCCTTCATCTAGTACATATATTACTTGAGTTTCAAATTTCCTTCATAATTGTTTTATATCTAAACTTTCCTTCTTTAGTTCAAAACCATCGTAATGCAATATGACAATATATCCTTGGTCAAATTTTTGGATAACACTTAAGATATTATGTTTGATATCATATAAATATAATACAATCTAAGATTTGGTTTTTCCCTTATCTAAAACAACTGTCCCTTTTCCTATTATCCTTGTTCATGCATAATTAGAAAAAGTAAATTACCTCCTTTATCATCATTCAAAGATACAAACTTTCTCTTGCATCATATCATGTGCTTTGATAATAAAAATATTAATTTTCCATTGGTGTCCTTAATTTTCAGTATAGAGAGAAAATCCGCACTCTTCTACATTCTTAGGCTTCTTCTTGCACACCTTCGTGAATTCTTCTTGATTGTGTTTCTGATAAGAACTTATCATATTTCTTATACACTAATTTTTATTATGTCCAATGTTATTGTATATATAGAACTCAATATCATCCGAGAGAGAACAAAAATCATTTCTTTTTCCAACATTATTATCATAGGAATTTCCAGATCTAGGCATTAAGAATTGATCAAATATAACATTTATATTTTTGATATATTTATAGCCATTGCAATTTAAAACATTATAACCAAAGTTATGACATGTAAAATAATAGGAATAAAAGAGATATGGGTACCTTGGTGTGGAGGATATTCTTGAAGGGATTGATCTTCTAGACTTGGTTTTTTGTTGTCTTGAGAAGATTCAAGATTGTGGTGCTTACATACCCCATTATCATTTGTGAGGCTAATCTAATTTTTTCTATTGGTTTATGGATTCAATCCTCACTTTTTCAGCTAGTTTGTTGGTCCTTTGAGAACATTAGCATAACGTTTAGGTTCCCATCCTCTTTATGTGTTAGAGCTTGATACTCATTTTATAGATTTAAGAATTTCTTTGTAGCCGAGTATTGTATTTATTTCTAGCGATATCTGAGTATTGGGTATGTTATCTAAGGTTTCAAACCCCTTTTTAAACATGAGGTTTAGATTCATTTGAGCCTTGGTTTTATTTATATATTTTCTTACAGAAATAAGCTCTTCTTCTAATATTTCATAGTATTTTTCTTCTTCCTCTAAATGATTTATCAAAATGTGTTATATTATTTTGGCCTCTTCTATCTCCATTTTTAAAAGAATTGTTTCCTCATGATATTTCTCCTCGTAGGCTTCTAGTTGTTCCTTGTGATTTTAGTTCTTCCTTCATAGCATGTGTATTTCATCTAAATAACTTAAGTGTTCTCCTTTGATATCTACGTCTACCACACACTCTTCATATTCCAGATCAGTTCTTTCTTGATCATAGTTATGATTTTCAAGAGCCATGAGTACTATTTTATTTGCAAAAAAAAAATTCCTTTCTAAGATAGTTTCCTTTATTATTCCTTTTGAAATTTTTAATTTTTTCCCCTTTTCCTTGTTACTGTTACCTTTATATGGACATTTATAGGTAAAATGACCTATTTTACCATAGTTGAAGCATTTAACTGGTAACTAACCTTTATATTTTCTAGAGTCTCTTTTTAACTTCCTGACAAGTTAGCTTCCTCTTCATCTAAATCATGGCTAGAGAAATCATGATCTCAATGTCCTTTTAATTTATATGAGTCTTCCAAATATACTTCCTTCAGTTTTGGTTATTCTTTATTTTTTCTCATTTCATATATAGTGAGAATCCTATGAAGCCCATCCATAGTTAGTTTATATACTTCTTGTAATTTGGATTGAAGATTACTGTGGTGTGGTTTTTGAGAAGAGTTCGGATTTTCCACAGTGCTCATTTTTATATGGTCGAAATATTTCCATCAACTCTAAAGGGAAGAGATCGCAAAACCTTTTGTACAACTATAATTTCATCAATATTCTTACCAAGTCCTTTAATGGTATTCATAATGTCATCTACTATTAGGAAGAAACTATCCATATCCTCATCCTCATTCATTCTTGAACTTTCAAATAGCATTCTATGAGTTTGAAGTATTTCTCGTTTTATCTTGTCATGTCCTTCACAACTACCTGGAATATTGTACCATGTCCATTTTTCTATGTCATAACACATAACTTTAATGAACTCTAATTCTACAAGGCTACATAGGGTAGCACTCATAGCTTTCACATTATTCTGATCTTTTTCATACTAACTCCATCAGTTAGAGGAGTTGTCAGAGTTTTGTAACCATCCATCACAACTTACCAAACTTCCACACTAAGAGATATCAAGTGGGTAGTAGTTGTAATTTTCTAGAAACAAAAAATCATTCCATTGAACGTGTGAGGTATGTTTGAGGAGGAACCATCTTGGCTATCCATTTTCCTTGTAAGATCATCCTTCCAATTTTTTGACTATCACTTAAGGAGCTTGCTGTAATATTACTTGTTGCATATCAAGGGGGTGGGGTGTGAATCGATACTCATCAATTACTACCTTATTTTACAAAAAAATTCTCTATCAATTAAATGAGTTACATAATATTAAGCATACAAATACAGTCCAACATCAATATTTAACACAGACCATAATACTCAAATTTTTATGTCAATAAACATCTAAGAGAAAACCATGAAGCTAATTTATCTTTATTAATGGATGTAGGAACCAAACTATTGTTACAATTTTTACAAGCACCAACTTATAGGAGACACCAATATCCTTTCAAAGTTTGCATGTCCCAACTTATTGGAGACAACAATCTCGTTTGAAATTTGCAGGCACCAACTTGCTAGAGATAACAATCCCTTTTTGAATTTGTAGACACAAATTTGTTGGTGATTACAAGCCCATTCCAAAATTTTGTAGGAACCCAGCTAGAGGAGACTCCAATCCCTTTTCAAAATTCTGATTTGTAGATAACGTCTTGTTGATCCAATCAATTCCTATTCAATCGCTTGTTCTTTAGATGTTCAATTTTAACTGATTTTTACCTCTTACAACTCTCTCTTTTACTACAACTCTCTATTATTCTAAAGATTTCTATTATGCTTAAAATATATATTCTTATACATCTATCTATTCGGCTCTCAAAACAAAGCTCTCCATTCCATCCCTCCTTTCAGTAAGCATAGTAATTGTCACACTGCTCAATTTGTTTGATAATGTATTTATTATTTTTTTCATATATCTAGCCTTTGCAAAGGTTTCACATCCATGGTTTAATTTGAGCTATGTGTTATAGCCCATTTTTCCACCTTATATCAGATAGAGAAACCATATTTCCATCCAATAACGTGTTTTCCTAAATGCACTCTTACCCATTATTTTATATGAACTTTTAGTTTCCCATCATTTCCATATACTTATCATCCTAACACCCATTTCTCCCTTGGAGTGGGACATTTTGACACTTGGATACCTTACTGGACTTTGGCATGGGAGTGATAGAGGTAAATTTTTTAGACTAAGTTAATCTCGAGCACATTAGCTTGACCTAGTTTTTCATGAATTCATTGAGTGTCAACTATTATGGAAGTTTCCTAACTTCTCATGGACTTAGGTGTCAAGATACAACCTTTTGAGTTTAGAAAAAAACCTATATATAGAAACCTTGTCTAGAGGAAATGGATCCATAGAACATATTACTCAATTATGCTAGTGGATTTCCACCAGAAATCCATTTGTAGATGAGTTGAGCCTAATACTATAGTGAGTCAAGGGAAGGGTCATGTAAATGATTGAGGAGGTGTTCTTAAGTATGCCAAGGTGTAATGTATTTTTTCTATTTTATTTCAGTATAGAGTTTGAGTTCTATCCCACATATTTCATGTTCTATTCTATATGTTTGTGGATTTAATTATCACTAGTACATGTTGACTTACCTTTTACATGGGGAAACATTTTCTTATTTGGATACATCTATGTGTAGGGGATTGAGTTGGGATGCTAGGAGAAATATCTTCAAGATAAATAAAGGTATTTGAAACATTGCAAATCATCTACAAATTACATTAATCTACTAAGGTTTTAAGTTCCCATTTCTTATCTTGCTTTATGAGATAAATGGTATGTGTTTTATTTAATTATTAAGAATGGATATACATTTTTCCACACAATGTTTGAAGGACATAAGGGAAATATGCAGAGAGCAATAGTTTCCTATAGTTTGAGAACATTTAGAGGTAATAGAACTAGCCACTCCACTTGGGAGACTTTCCCTACTTTTTTATTTCTATTTCCTTGGTATTGAATTCTAGTTTCATCATATTCCTAAGTATTTCTCTATACATTTTGACCTTGTCTAGGCATGTTACATGCCAGGTTTTCTTTGGATTGATTAGATATGAGTTTGTTATCCTCTAAATTTTTACCTTTGTTATTGGTTGCTCCCTATTATCCATTAATACAAAAACTTCAATGGTTATTCTCTCCCTTAGAATTATCCTTATAGGACTACATAACTTGGTTCCACATTGTCTGGGAGTGACAACCTCCTATAGATTGGTTTTTTGGTCGCTTTTCCTTCAATATCTACTAAAAGGGTTATGAATATTTCATCCTATGTCTGTACCTAATCATATTTATCACAAATCTAGTTGAATTGGCCTTGTATTAGTGAGATGTCTTAATCCTTTTGCAATTTTAGTTTTTTGTGTCATGGTTACATGTTTGGTTTAATAGGTTTTGGTAGTGATTGATACTTGCTTTTTATTTTAGGATAATGTAAACCTGATTTGGGTGATATGGCAAGCATTTGTTTATCTATTTTCTTGTTTGGTTCATAAGATCAAATTTTTGTGGCCTCTCAAGCCTTGTTTCATTTCTTTAGGGTTTGGATTTTTCCTCCATGTAGATCATTGTAGGTTTTCACTTACTATCTTCCAACATTGAATTATGAATTTAAAGTTTCTTTCAATTTCTTTTTATTTGTCAAAGTTTGATGTGCCATAGTTTTTCAATTTTCTTTGCGAAGCTTTAATTTTGAGCTTTTGAGTGCTTGTTGGTGCTCTTTCTGTGGAATTGGTTGAGAGTGTTTCCATTTTTTATTACAAGTTCTTTAGTAGATATGTTCTTCTACGCATTTGGTGAGTTTTAGAGTTATCATTGAGGGTGAAAGTGAATATTTATTTGTTAGTTGGAAAAAGTAAAAGACATCCTCTATCCTTTCTTATACAATTTTCATAGAATCAAAAATCGATTTAATTGTACTTTGTTTAGTTTGAATTAAGATTGGTATTGATTCTTATAAATGAAATTTTAGTTGCACTCCATATCATTAAGTAATAAATAGCCTAAAACACACGATAAAAAAATTGATCAGAAATTTTTGGTCATAAGAAACCAACAATATCTTAGGGTTGTACATTCTTGGAGTAGGATTTGGGGAGGATGTTCTTTGATGCTATAAAACATAAGGTAGATATAATAAAGAGTTTAATCCATTTTGACACTAGATCATTTATATAAAAATCCTTGAACATAGGAGTTAAGAACATGATTGCATTAGGATCTTTTGGAGTGACATCCTAACTCTCAAGCTATGGCACCTAATGTCTTAGGAGGTTCCTAGATTAGTTATATTTCCTATATGTATGGTTTGAATCACATGTATTCTGATGATAATTTGATTTTGATGTGGTAACCTTAGTGGACTATTGTCTAGGGCTCTTACTCATGTGACTATGTGTGTGAATTCCGCACAGTACCTAAGGCTAATGCTAATCAACATGTCATTTTTCCTGGATGTTGACACTCAACCTCATTAAGATCACTTGTACTGGTGAAGGCTTATACGAGTATGTTGGGCTAACTACTTCTCTACTCCTTCATTAGTCAAAGGTTCTTAGGGGCTTCATATCCTCAAGTCTCTAGCCTTTCAGGAGATACATTTTTTATTTAGTTTTCTTGTAGAATCCCTTAGCGAATTTATAGTGCATGTTATTTAGTATGAGTCTAGTCAGACATGAGGGTGTCTAAAATTAATTAATTAGATAATAAGCATGTATTGACCATGGTTGAAAAAACTACCCACTATTCTCAAGGAGTACTAAACCTTTCCCATGAAGAGGAGCATTCACCACCTAAAGGACAAAGGATAGGTCTAATTTAGAGGACATAGAAAAAACTTGAGTTGGAGAGATAACCTTCCTTTTGGGGGGAATACCTAGCCACCTTTCAAGTTCTAGATGAAATTTTTCTATCACATGTAAACCAACCTTTAGCTAACCCACCTAAAGCCATACGTCTACACTTTAATGTTTGTTTCTTAGAACATGTTTCCTTATTCTCTCATCGAATGCCTGGTGAGAGTGGTGCTTCAATCATGGGTGAAATGGGTCCCTCAATTTCGTTCATGTCAGGAGTGTCATCTATCATGTATTCTTTACTTTTGATCAATGTGATAAGGCCCACTGCCTCAATTTTGGTTACACCTCTATCCTTGCAATGGGGCATCCCACCAATTGCTATAACAACCGTAATAAGTTTTCCTAGTCATTTTGTGGCCCTCTTTAATCCAAATTTGTGTTTGGAATAAGGGGAAACCTGATTCAACCAACAAGAGTTGGCCTATTTCCACTTATTTCATATATCCCTATGGTTTTGATATCTAGTATGGGCGAGTCACTTTTAGTAATGTTACTAGGGGATCCATCTTTGTCCATGGATCATTTAGGGGTGATAATGTTTTAGTGGGAACCTTTAATCCTCAAGGTACTTCTACTTTTAGAGGAACACCATTCTATGAATATTTTCAATCATTTAGAGGGGCTAACTTTCCTAGGGGAAATACCCCTACTAGTCCCACTATGCCCATAATTTTTCCCACTTACGATGATGCTTTTGTACTAAGAGGTTGTAACATACTCGGTGCCTTAACGCTTGATTAATGGTATGGGGTATCCATTTTTCTTCTTATTCATAAGCTTAACAATTATTTATGATGCCAATTTCTCACATATCTAGGCCCCTCAATGACTTAAAGAGGTTATGGGACAGCATTTTCTTTTTTCTTTTTTTTTTCACTAGCTTGACAACCCCTTAATTTACTAGCAAAAATTCCAACATGAATTGTTTGATGCTAGATTTTAGAAACATCAAGGAATCTCAACTTCCTCTAATCATATCTCCTAAAATATCAAGACCTGGTATCTAAAATTTGGATGAGATGATCAATTGTATTTCGCCTCACTATGGTATAGGTTTAAGATCTTCCAACCTCCTAGAAGAAACGTTATAGAAAAATTTCCAACATGAATTGTTTAAAGATACATTTAAGAAGCATAACTTCAATTGATCATATTCCCTAAAATTTCATTACTCAAGATCTGTAAATGGAGCAAATGATCAACAAGATTTACCCTCACTATGGTCCATAGTTTTACTTCTAGAACCCCATATTTTTTTTATAAAAGAAATAAAAACATGGCCCATTTAAATAACAATTGAGGAAGCCTATCTTCCTCAATGAGGTTTGTTAAAAAAATAATGCATATAGAATGTTACATCAAAATATTATAACGGCTACAACCATGATAAATTTGATGAAGGCTAAATGCATGCACATATAAACATGTTAAAAATAGCACTTAAATAATCATGCATGTCACTAAACCATCTATTATAGAAATACTATTAACACATAAATAAATATTTATCTCTTGTAGCTAGAAAAATACTAGAAATTTAAGTAGGATGAGTCATATTCCACCTCACGATAAGCTCCATTGTGCTATAATTTTTCAAGTATCTAGCCACCCCAATGCTAGATACTAATGTAACTCATATGTATTTTAAACACTCAAATGTATGCCACATTTTAACACCGGAAGTGAAGGTCATTCTCTTTCAAACACATAAGAAAACTTGGTTTTTATCCTTTCCATCTTTGACCAGACTCACATTCATAAAAACACCATATAGGTCTACACAACACAAGGTATTCCTTCTCTGATATTTGTTGTCCTTTGATCCTCCCCTGTTTAGTTCTTTATGTGCCATACATAACCAGGAATATTCCTAGTCCTCATAGCCCTTTAGTCCAAAGAAAAAGCACTTCTACGAATTCATTTCATGTCACATAAGATCTCACTCATAGCTCTTAAATATTCATAGGGTCCAATTCACATTTTATAGATTAGAGATAGAGATGTATGAGAGAGTAATAGAAGGGATAAAAACTAGAAGTTTAAAAATGAATAAGAAGAACCCCTTGACTACTCCCACCTTTTATTTTTATAATCACACCTTGAGCTTTCATATTCCCAACCTTTCAACTTGGAAATATTAACCATCCCATCAAAGGGAAATATTCAACCAAGCTATATTTTTCCCCTTAAGGCAATTTCCCCCCTCCCTAAGGCATCATAATATATTGGCCATCACCTTTCTTCAAAACTACCATTTGTATTAAGAAAAATAAATATTACATCATATAACAAAGTCTAACATCTTAACATGAATGTTGACACTCCAACATTATATGTTCTTAATTACATTATAAAAGTTTGGGTAATGAAAGGGGTGTCACAATTTTCTCCCCCTTTAAGGAACTTTGTCCATGGTGTTCTACTATCAGTGTAAATACTCTATTCCACTTTCATATCAACAACATTTTCCACGTCCTTTTTTTCCATTGTAAGAAATGCCACCTATTTTTAAGAGTCTAGTCACCTCTATACCTCTTGGCATTCCAATACTTTATTACATGGTTGTTCATTTCTTCACAAAACTTCGATAAGGAACAAGTTTAACTCATTATTTATTAGAAACAACAAATGAATCCATGATTCCAATGAGTTTGTACATGAATATTTGAAAACCAATTCATTCAAATATACCTTTCCTTGTAATTACACACCTTCCAAGTTTAGGCATCTCCTTCTCTACCTCTTAAGTCCTTCAGGTGATCCATTCCTTTGCAAATATTTCTTAATTAATAAGAGTCTTGATACTTATGGAAACTTATAGCCAAAAAATCTAAATAGCACAACAATTTTCTCATAACATAACTCATGGTGATTAATGTATATCTTATGTTTGTAGTTTCAACACAATGGCCTTGTCCCTAGGATTTTAAACTTCACATCCATCATGTCACTTGTATCACAAGCATACATTTTCCATGAGATTAATCATAATAATTCAAATTAAATATTCTTCCTATTTCTTTTCGTTTCCAAAGTTACTTCATATAGGAATCAAATTTCATAAATATCAAATTCTTGTCATGATGTTTGACTCTTGCATGTGGTAATACTCAACCTTAATTATTATAAACAGGGCCATTTTTATTACAATAATTTTTTTTTCCAGTTAGATAATCAATGGTAAGTGACATTCATACATAAAATATTTTGATTGTAATATTTATAACATCCCTTCAATTGGTATCATAATTATTATACATATGATAATTCAATCAATATCAATTGATTTAAAATAAATTGAAATGAAGCTATCATTGCATTATTTATTTGCATCAAAATCATTCCATAATGCATTTAAATATTTATTCCAACAATCAAAGAGGAAAAAATGAAATATGTGTTGGGTTGTGTTATATTCTTTCCACGACTATCCCACGTAGTTAACTGGGGGGTTAGAAGGGAGGAAAATCCCCCCCTTCGTTGCGTTGATTGCATAGCGGGGGGAGTCACGGGGGGTTTGAGGAGTGCATGTAACCCTACTCTATGGGATCCAGGGCAATGCCCTGGAAAATTTTGTTTTTGGACCCTATATTAGGTTGGGCAAACCTACCTATGGTTTTGTGCATGATTTTTCGCACATGGTTTTGGGCGCAATGGTTTTCAGTCCATGGTATTGGATGCTTCAGCATGTATAAATATGTATTATAACATTGAAAGGAACATAATGAAAAATCAAGTTGGTAGTCTTGGTTTTGGGATCCAGGGGAAAATCTCTGTGTATATGTGTTTTATGTGTTATGCTCTTGCATTGTTTATTTTTTGTGTTTTTAGAATTTGTATACAGGTAATTTTTGTATGGGGTTAAAACCTAGATTTGGTATCAGAGTTGTTTTGGCTTCAAGGGGACAACTTTATTGCTGAGGGGTTTCGCTCAGGCTTGTGGTAGACCCTGTTCAGTGGGATATCTACAGGATCGATTATGGTAATGAATGAAGATGGCGAGCAGTGGAAAGATAGAGATCGAGAAATTTAATGGTTAGAGTTTTGAGTTGTGGAGACTCAATATGGATGATCTGTTGGTGGATAAAGATCAACAAATCATGGTAGATCTGGGTACTAAACCAACAGGAGTGTCTCATGAAGAATGGAAGAAGTTGAATCGAAAGGCAAAGAACACAATATGATTGTGTGTCTTAGATTCAGTATTGTTGAATGTATCAAGGGAAGCTACGACAAAGGCTTTGTGGGACAAGTTAGGGACTTTGTACCAATGTAAGTCTTTGGTGAATAAACTGTTCCTATGAAAAAAGTTGTATAACCTAAGTATGAAATATGGAGGCTCGGTGATAGAGCATCTAAATGCATTTAATACTGTGGTAAGTCTGTATTATCTATTGATAACAAAATTTTAGATGAAGATAAGCACATTAGTTTTTTGTGTTCTTTACTAGATTTGTGGGATACTCTGGTTATTGCAATAGGTAGCAATACAACTGCCTTGCAATTTGATGAAATATTCTCATCGTTGCTGATGGAGGAGATGAAATGGAAAGATATGCAGAAATAGAATGGTGATGTCTTGTCCGTATGAGGACGTTCCGAGAACAGAAACAAAAATAAATCATTGAGTGGGAGATCCAAATCTAGGGGGAGATCTAAATCTCTAAGAAAACCTATAAAGTTGGTGTGCTGGAAATGTAGGAAGGAAGGGCACTACAAAAGGGACTGTAAATCTAAAGCTCCTAACAAAGGAAAGGGATCTAATGATGCTCCTTCTGTAGAGGCAAAAACCACCTCAAATGAAGGTGGGGATGTGTACTTGGCTTCTTCAAGTACACATGTAGATCATGAGGCATGGTTGATTGAATCGGGTACATCCTTTCACTTCACTCCCCATAGAGAGTGGTTTTGCAAGTATGAGAAATACGATGGTGGAAGACCTCTATGCGTAGCCCCAATCTCATATGCACAACGCCAAGTGACAGATGTGCCTAACTGAATTTCTTCTAGATTTTTGATTGGTTTTCATACTTTAACAGTTGTAGAGGCCCAATATACATGTTCCTCACCAAAATCATGGGGTCTCCGCTAGATTCATATTCCCCAAATGTGTGGCTGATTAAAGCAATGATTGTATAGAGTTGTGTCAAGTTGATCGGACCAGAATCGGGTCTTTGTGCGTTAATTAGCTAAGGCATAGGATATACGAGGGAAGGCTAAACTATTTATATCATGATTTAACTCTCTTCATTAAAACACCAACTCTGTCATTAGGATTAAAACATAAACATTGATAGATAGGAAAAATAGAGTATCCTCATTACTGCCTTCGATAGCTCCCTTACCTTATTGCACTCCCTATTTTTTATCACTCTCACCCTCTCTCTTGATTACATTCAGAAAACAAATCCTTAAGTAATTGCCTCCTTCCACAATTTAAGGTGTTTTATATCCTTTTAAGAAACAAAATCCTAATATAACTCAATGACTTAGCTACCTGTCTTGATATCCTTGTAGGGAGGATCGACTTGCCATTTATTTCTAATTTCCTTAGATTTTTAACAACAAACTTACATAATTAATAGCTAATAAGAACTTAATAATTAATTTTTTTCTCCAGTCCTTGATAACCACGACATGTGATCACACTATCACATTGCTGACTAGGTCTAGATGCTCCTGCATTAGACTTCTGGGAGGAAAAAGATACTTCCATCATGTCTTCTAGATCCACTTGATATATGTGTAACTCTATGGTTGTCATCCAATTGGCATCTGCATCTGGCTGCCTTTTCGATTTAATTAAGTACTGATAATATGTTAGGTTCCTTATATTCTTTGTCACCCTTTTATCTAGAATGGCTTTCACTTCCTTCTTTGTTGTCTTTGGCATTTTCTCTTCCCAGTTTTGGGTCTCAATCTCTTTTCTATCAGTTCATCTTGTAGCTTTGCCTTTGGCTTCTTGTATGAGTACAAATCTAGAACATTGAAGATTGGTGATATACCAATCCCTTTTGGTAGCTCAACCTCATAAGCATTGGTTGAAAACTTTCTCATAATTTTACATGGTCCTATCTTTTTCATTTTCAATTTGTTGGAAGTCCCAGCAGGAAACCTTTCTTTTCTCAAGTACACCATGACGATATTGCCCACTTGAAATTCTTTTTCTTTCCTCTTCATATCATCTCTCTTTTTGTATTTTTTATTTCTTTCCTATCATCTCTTTTTAACATCATCCTGTAGTTTCTACATATTCTCTGCAAATTATTCTAGATTTGCGCTCCTTATCTCTTGTTTGCCCAAATTTTTGAGCTCATATGCACCTCTTGGATTCATCCCAAAAATAATTTGGAATGGACTCATCCCCATACTCTGGTTAGGAGTATCATTATAAGAAAACTCAACTTGAGCAAGTGCTAAATCCCACTGCTTTGGATTTTGGTAAAATAAGCTCCTCAATATGTTTCCCAAGCTTCTATCTACTACTTCGGTCTATCCATCCATTTGAGGATGATATGTTGAACTGAAACTAAGGTTTGCACCTAGTTTCTGCCATAATGTTCTCTACAAATTTCCTTCAAACTTGGTATCCCTATCAGACACAATACTTATAGGCAGTCAATGTAACCTTATAATTTCTGAAAAAAACAGATTAGCAATATGAGTTGCATCACTAGTCTTCTTGCATGCAATGAAATGAGCCATGTTCAAAAATATATCTACAACAACATAAATAGAATCATTTTTCCTTTATGTTTTTGGCAAACCGAAAATAAAATCCATACTAATTACATCCCAAGGCTGGTTTGGTATTGGGAATGGCTGGTACAATTTGGTATTTTGGCTTATCCCTTTAGCATGTTGACAAATCTTACATTTCTCAACAAATATCTTAACATGAGTTTTCATCTTTGGCCAATAGTAAAAATCATGTACCTGAGCAAATGTCTTGTCTTTTCCAAAGTGTCCAGAGAATCCTCCGTTGTGTTTTTCTTTAATTATGTTTTCCCTCATATAACATTTGGGAATACACAACTTGTTATTTTTAAACAACAAACCTCCTTGGATAAGATAATCCAATTACTGGATTCTATTGTTAACTGCTGGATTTTTCACAGCTGCATCAATGTCTTTAAATTATGCATTTTCCTTATACATGTCAACCATTTCTTCAAAATATACAACACCAATTTTTAGTTCCTGCATAATTAAATTCACTCTGCTCAAAGCATCAACATTGTGCAACTTACTACTTGTATGCTTAATCACAAAAGTAAAACTATACACAAACTCCACCCACTTAACATGCTTCTCGATCAATTTCCACTAATTATTTATGAACTGTAATGCATGATTATCATAATATAATATAAATTATTTTGGTAACAAATAGTGTCCCCATTTTTTCAAATCCTGCACAGTAGCATAAAAATCCTTGTCATAGAATGCGTATTTTTTCTTAGATTCATTCAATTTCTTGCTAAAATATGCTATTGGTCTTTATTCTTGACTTAAAATTGCTCCAATTGCAACTCCATTAGCATCAATTTCGACTTGAAAAACTTTTTCAAAGATTGGCAAGGCCAAAACTAGTTTTTTTCTGTGATTTTATTTTTCAACAATTTGAAGTTTTAGTCTGCTACTTCCATCGACTTAAATGGTTGATTATTTTCCTTGATTGTTTCAATGGTTGGAGGATAGATCTGACTATAAGTTTTGATAAATTTCCTATAGGAAGTTACAAGACCATGAAATCTTCTTACCTCAAATATGTTCTTTGGAGTCGGTCAATTTAAAATTGCTTGGACTTTTTCTCGGTCCATCTTTAATCCTTCTTTAGAGACTATGAATCCCAAATAAACTAGCTATTTCTTCATAAAACTACATTTCTTCAAATTGATTAGCCACTTCTCATTTTGCAAAGTTTTTAGAACTAATTTAAGGTGCTCCATATGCTCTTATTTACTTAGACTAAAAACCAAAAATCGTCAACATAAAGAATTACAAACTTGCGAGCATAGTCCTTCAAGACTTCATTCATTAATCTCATGAATGTTTTGGGTGTATTAGTGAGTCCAAAAGGCATCACCAACCATTCATACAACCCACTATTTGTTTTGAACTCAGTCTTCCATTCATCCCCCTCTATAATCCTTATTTGATGATAACCACCCTTCAGGTCTATTTTAGTAAAATATTTTGAACCACTCAAGCAATCCATTTTATTATCCATGTGTGGTGAAGGAAAACGATACTTGATGGTGATTTTGTTTATGGATCTAGCATCAGTACACATGCACCATTCCCCACTTTTTTTTTGGGATGAGTACTGCTTGTACAACACACAAACTAAGGCTATCTCTTATCAACCCCTTATCCATCAATTCCTACACTTTCCTCCCAAATTCTACATTTTCCTAAGGGGTTAACCTATATGCTTCTTTATTTGGCAAACTTGCACTAGGTATTAAATCAATATGACGACTAATACTCCTGATTGGTGGTAATGCATTCGATAACTCATCAACAATAATATCAGCAAATTCATTTAATAGATTTTTTATTTCTTCAGGTAAATCATCTAAATTTGTAGAGGTCAGAATTACCTTGTGTTTACCTACAAAAAAAAATGTAATTCTTCTTCCTTGACTTCTTGCAGCAGTTCTTTCCCACTCATCAGCATAACACTATTTCCAACTGCTCCTTTGTCCGCTTCATCCTTTAAAGGAAACAACGTGTGCTTCTTCCCATCCTTCTCTAAGGTGTAGGTGTTCCTTGTGCCATCATGAATGGATTTTCTATGAAACTGCCAGGGTCTTCCTAGTAATATATGGAACACATCCATTGACATTACATCACACAACATGACTTCTTTGTAGTTACCAAGCTGTATCTCTACTTTGCGCTGTTCTGTCACTAAAATATGATGTCCTTTTTGCAGCCATGATACTTTGTAAGGACTAGGGCGTTCTGTCTTAATAAATCCAAAATTTCCAACCATCTCTGTGCAAACCAAGGTTATCAATGCTCCCAATGTCAGTTACCACTTTGTAGCATTTCCCCTTGGACTTGCATATATTCATGAATATGTTCTTCCTTTGAATCGGCTCTCCTTCTTCGTTTTCTGCTTTAAGAATCACCCTTTTCAATAACAAGGATTCTCCTGAATTGGGTGGTTCTTTTTTTCCTGAGATCTAAAGAAATTCCTTCCTTTGCTTTAGTAATATTCACATTCCTCTTATTTTTTGCTTTATTTTGAGGACAGTCTCATGATCTGTGTCCCTATTCTCCACATGCGTAACACCAAATTTCTATTCCGCAGCATCTATCTCTATGTGTAAATTTCCCTCTACCAAAGTCTCATCTGTGGAGTGGTGTACTACTCAAGCCTCCTACTTCATTCTAAGAGTGTTGGAACCTTAGTATGGAAGCTCCTCTTCTTCTTTCCAGACTTTTACCTCTATGCCTCTAACTTTGCTTCCTCAACATTTTCTCCTTTGCCTTCAACATTGCTTGATAGGCACTTTCAATTGTCTTCAGACTCAACATACTGATTTTGTCTTGCATGTGATATCTCAAACCATTGATACATCTTGCTACATTTTCTATGTCATCCTCTTCATTTCCTCCTCTAATGCTCAACTTATAAAACTTTTCATGTATTATTTGACAGTCATTCCTTTCCGCCTCAAATTTTGTAACTGTCTAAAAAGATTCAACTGGTAATATTTTGCCAGGAATTTACTTTTCAATTTACTCATTATTTTGTCCCACTTGTTAATCTTAGGCTTTCCCTTTCTCTCTATGGATGTTTGTAGTTCATCCCACCAGATAGTTGCATGGCCCTTCAATCTGGTAGCTGTAGATTTGACCTTCCTTTTATCTTTGACTTCTTCAAAGTCAAAATACTTATCTAACGAACTGATCCAGTCCATTAGTTCTTCCACACTTAGGTTCCCTTCATACAAAGTTATTACCACCTTTGGTCTTCCACTTGCTTTGGCCAACATTTTGAGAACTTTAGTTGCTTCACTTTCTTCCTATTCTTCTTCCTCAGAAGATTCCTTTGTAGCTCCTCTACAGCACTAGCATCCCCTTAATTAAGTGCTCTCCTCTAACTAGTTTTCATTGTCTTCATCCTTGTATGAATGTGTTGAATCTCTTTTAGCAAAACTTCATTGGCTATAGGTCTTCCCCGACCTATGCCAATTCCTCTCCTAGGTGGCATTTTTACTATAGCAGAACTTAACTCCTGTAAGCTTTGATACCAAATGATGTAGTCTCAGCTTATAAAAAAAACATGTATTAATTGTTATGTTCCTACTTTCAAACCCCAAAACAAAGATCAACCAAAATCCTAATAAATAAAAATTATAATTGGTTTACAAGAGGAAAATCCATCAAATGTATACTATATGGAGGACTTTTCTTAGTTGCAGGGCATGTGAAAGACATTTTGGCAGTTTACGGCAAAATTAAGCACAAAATACCAAAGCATGGTACTTTGTGGCACAAGCATAGCTCCAAACCCCTATGTGCATCCCCAAACTCCTACGTGCAACACAAAGTCACATATGTGCCCCTTCGCTGGATTTCTTCTAGATTTTTTATTGTTTTTCCTACTTTAACAGTTGTAGACGCCCGATTTACATGTTCCTGACTAAAATTGCAGGGTTGCCACTAGATTCATATTCCCCAAATGTGTGGATGGTAAAAGCAATGATTGTATAGATTTGTGTCAAGGTGATCAGACCAGAATCAGGTCTCTATGGTTTGGTTAGCTTAGGCATAGGATGTACGAGGGAAGGCTAAACTATCTATATCACGAATTAATTGTCTTCATTAAAACACCAACTATGTCATTATGATTAAATAGATACATTAATACATAGGAAAAACATAGTATCTTCATTACTGCCTTTGATAACTCCCTTACATTATTACACTCCTTGTTTTTTTATCACTCTCACCCTCTCTCTCAATTACAATCAGAAAACAAATCCTTAAGTAACTGCCTCCTTCCATAATTGGAGGAGTTTTCTGTTTTTTTAAGAAATAGAATCCCAATATAACTCAATGACTTAGTTACTTGGCTTGATCCCCTCATAGGGAGGATCGAATTGCCATTTATTTCTGATTTCCTCGGTTGTTTAACAAAAAATTAACTACTTACATAATTAATAACTAATAAGAACTTAATAATCAATTTTCTTCTCCACTCCTTGTTAACCGCGACATGTGATCACGCTATTAGATTGTTAGCTAGGTCTAGGGTGAGCAAGAAAAATGCAAAGGTAACCACAAACCACTTTTGAAGCTGGGATCTAGCCCTTCTAGCTTCAGAGAGGGCTCATTGTGTATGATTTAACTTCTTCTTTCTATATGTGATGCTAGATATCGAATTTTGAGGTGGGTTTTTCAAAATTTTGGTTGAAAGATGTGGGAAAAGTCCATTGGGAATGGAATCATAAACTTTTGGGTAATCAATTACAAATTGACAGAGTAGCTGTAACAGGGCAGGGTAGACAAACTCTTGGATCTTAATATATTTATGTTGTGGTTGAGATGAAAAATTAGAATATCAATTAAATATAAATCATATTGAAATGAATTTTATATTTAATCTCGTGAGGAAAGAATTAAGACTATTTAAAACAATCCATAGCATAGTACTTTTAAGTAAATTAAACTCTTAATATTCTTGCAACAATCAGGAAGGGAAATTGACATGGAAACTAAGAAAAAGGAACAACTTAACATAAGAGAACACATCACCATTTGTTTGACACAAGAATCATGGAACAAGACTTCCTCTATATTTCTGTAAATTTATCACTTTGGGTTCAATCCACGACTTACATCAATATATATCTCTTTTATTCATACATGTTCCAACCCTTACTAAATCTTATTACAAAATATCTATAGGCTTCCTATTGAAGTAACATTGGATTCCAAAAAGGAATTTATTTCAAAATAATATCTAACAAAATATAGATATTTATGAAACAAAACTAAAAAATATGAATTCAGGAAACATTTGGATGTTTTGTTGAATCTTTGAAGGAGATCTGTTGTTGACTGTAGTTATTTTCCAGCCCCTTTTGTTTGTCTTGTTTCCAAAATTGTAGATATTCTATTTGTGCATATTCAAACAATTCCAGTAATTGGTCCCATCGATATTCACCTGGGATAGGAAAATTTACCATGTTTTTTAATCTTTCATCGACCTATGTGTAGGTCTGTAAAGTTTGATTATTGAGAAATAGGGGATGAACCTCATGCTAAATGTTGAGATCAGATTGTAGGCCTTCCAAAAAATCTTCTCCACTAATAGCTCCCATGGATTTCAAAATTTAGATGTATGTGAAACTATGCTATGTAATTAGTCCTGATATTTTTCTAAGGGAATTGATTTTCCATTAGAATTTCTTAGAGTTGGAAGCGCTTCTTCTGAAACAAAGAAAATTTCATGTTAAATCTTCTCATCTACAGTGCCAATTCTTTGCACATATTCTCTAACTGGACCATAAGATGTTTCAAGAATGTTGAGCTATTCAAGCTCATCTCTAGTCCTAGAGTCTAGCATCCTTAAAATATTTTGTGCTTCTGCTAGCCTATGCTCAATATCAACTTTAGTCTTCTCAATTGCTTCTTTAAATGACTATAGCAGTTCTTCTTGTTCAAAAATAATTTGAATGAATGACCACAATTTTGTAACATTTGCATTGATATTCTGCCAAATGCTGCATTTGGCTTCTACTAACATCTGAATAATGAGGGATTAGTCATCATAATTTTGAATCTGTTGAACTAGTTTGTAATTCTTTCGTACCTCTACTAGGTATGCATTGTCTTCTTTGATCTTGTTCTCCTCCATTTTGTCAGTAATGTTGTTAATTTCTCCATTTCTTTATCTGTTAATGATAATACTCCTAAAGCTTGAAATAAATTTTCTGAATAATATGAAGTTGATGCTTGTGTTGTTTGCTAGGCTGAAGTATCTGTTGCTGATGTACTTTATGCCTCCCATTACTCCTTCTCCTTTAGTACTCCTTCCACGCCATGTTCCATTTTCTAGATTTGAATATTTTGTTCCGCGATTATTATGAACAACTTTTCTTTCTCCATCTCCAGAGTCGTGACTTCCTTAGATTGAGGGTGTTCTATAGTTGGGAGCTTAAGTTATTCCTTGAGGGCCTAAATAATTGTATTCTTGTTCTTGATTAACTCCTCCACTGCCTTCAAATGACAAGGATGATATCCTAGTTTGATAATTATATCTTCCAAAGTTCTAATCCTAGTGCCTTTGGCTAGAGAAGACATTCTTTTAATATTCAATTGAGAATGCACATTATTTAAAGAGGTTTTCAGCTTGGAGGTAACCATGCCTGAACTAGTCAGTGTTGAGTAGATTATTTCTTATGCTTTCTTATGCAAATAGATTGGATGAACCTTCTTGGTATCAACAAAAAATCTGGAGGCCTTATAATCTTCAACACTTCCGAGGGCTTGCATTGTAGGTTCCAAAAAGGCCATTTGAACTACAACTTTTTTGATTCAAATGAAAATAACAATCTGTGTTGAGTGGTGATAGTTTTCTTCCATAGCTCTAAATATGTTGAAGCTTTTAGAGATTCATTATTCAAATTTATCTCCCTATACCTTGTATCAATGCTCCGCTTTGGTAGAATACGAGAGGTCAAAGAGATAGGAGACTCAGTTGTCTCCTCTAGATATGGGAAAGAAGTGGTAGGAGTGCCTGCCAAAACCATAGTATTTTTCTCCTGTGAATCCTCTTCTTCTGAGGAGTCTTCTTGAGTAGTGATTATTTGAGCATCATTTGTACTATCAGACTTGGTAATGGTATGTGGATCCTTCTTTCTTCTCATGGTAAGACAATGTGAAGCTTGGTTTGAATTTCATCTATTTTAAAGTTTCCTCCACTTCCCATGTTAATGCTCTCATATTTACAATATAGGGACCTAGATTTTCCTTTAGTTTAAATTGTGCCTTCTTCTTATTTGATACAAAGTGTAATTCATCCATTTTCGACATCTCTCTAGCTTATTCTAGGGTAAAAATTCTCACTAGCACAAACACCAGTAATCCGTAGATAGGAAGCTCGCACCCGTAGATTTAAGGTTTTGCATAGTTCTAATATAAATACTAATCTCAAACATTTGAATACTCTGAAAGGTTCAAAACCTTCTTGATTTGCGGTGAAATTATTTGTATGACACTATTCTTGAGTAGACATAAGGATCTGTGAAGAAACTTATCCACAAAATCAGTGTATGAATACTCTTATGAGTTTATTCAGACTAGAAAATTCCAATGAATAACTAATAATGGGGTACACTAATCATCCATTTTCTACAATTTGAACTTGAACCTATCTGTCTGATAAAATAACATTAGATATATTAAAATTGATTGGTGTTTAAACACACCTTCAACTTTAAACTTCAAAAATTGGTCATGTATGACATCCGATAAAATTGATTGTAATTGTACGGAATTGAATTCTTCTGACCAATTGCAAACACTGATAAAAATCCTAATACTACCTCATCAACCCAATGGTCTGTATGATAACCTACCAAACAAGTAACCATATAAATGAATTGTCTTCACATTTCTAGGAAATTAGAAGTAGATAATGAGGAATTTGTTCTAGGAAACTCAACATTCTCAGGATGAAAGAATTGAAAATTTACACTTGCTAGGGAAAGGTAAGTTTCTTATATATTTAAATTAGCACATCAGTGGAAAATGTATGCAGTGAGGCCTCAAGATCTATCTATAAGGATTGACATATGCTCTCCGGGGAAATGAAAAAGAGAACCACAATGTTTTGTGAAGTTACTACGTTTTGACTGGGGAGGTATCTCAGATGACACCATCTAGACAGTTCAGGGAAAATATGATTTGAGGAAAGGTAAATTGAGGGATAAAATATTCCCATATGCTTAAATCATCACTCTAATCTAACTATTTTTTATCTTTTCCCAATTATGGATCTCATATAGATCAAATTCACTCTAGGTTTCAACTATTTTATATTGGGTATCAACCAAGGGAGTCCTATCTAGAGCAGTGATAGGGGAAATCATGGAATCTTCCTCGGGATATTTCCTTTTCCCTTACGTGATGGCATTTTTAATTACAAAGGATAAATGGAGGAACAAAGATACCATAATTTTGTTTAACTAAAAATGTGGAGGGAGATGACTTGCAGATGGTGTTGATAACTTCAAAACACTTTGAACTGTACATGCACAATTTAAAAGTGTTGAAAGGGAAAATTTGCAAGTTTATGAGGGATTTTGATAACAAGGTTCATAGGAGTTCTAACAAATTGATTACCTGTTTGGAGTGGGGTATTTAATTAGAAATTAATCGAATGGTTGGATAAATTTATTACCTAAAATTCATTTGTAGTTTGGCAAGTGATTTTAAAGGTAACAATCGAGTGACGTGGAGGGGAGGTGACATGGATGGCAGGATGGATGATAGGTGAGTGTGAGTGAATGGCAATATGGATGATGGGTGGGCCTGAGTGAACGATGCAAGGGTGATAAGGTAGGAGGAGGTGTTGGATGGTGGTTTTTAGGGGGGCTAGGTGTGGTAAGTTGTATTGAGAAGGGACCCCTAGAAAACGTAGAGCGACTGACAAGTAGTAAGGCAGTGTTTATTTAAACCATTTTATAGACCTGCCCCTGCCTTTTGTTAAGTCCCAAAGAGTTGGGAGGGGGCCGAAATCTATCCTCTATCATTGATTCGAGTAGGGACAATCGTTGTTGTTGGTTTTAATTCGGGATTTATCACAAGCCGACAAAGATGTCAAATCAACATACTATTTTTATGATACATCAATTAATCCTTGATTAATTAACATAAAAGGATTAACAATAATACAAAAATAATTATGAATAAATTTAACCGAACCTCCTATACCATGGGATTTATTTTTATTTTTCTCATATATATTTTTTTCAAATCACATTTTATATCAATTTTCTTATTTTATTTTCTTTCTTTCTTTTCTATTCTTTCTTTTTTTTCTTTTTTTTTTTAATTTATTTTTCTTTTATGATCTAAACAATTTAAAATGAGAAAATATTTTTTTACAGTATCCCTGCAATATAAATAACCATATATGACTACTATATCTATAGAACCCTAATAGTGGCTGCAATGGGGATGACATACTCATTGTTTGGTGTCAAGAACATCATAGATCAGTAGCCTTTTCCATTGGTCAATTATTTTATCATCAAACAACTGCGACTAACCTATTGAACTAGGAAATCATAGATATAATAGCAATTCATCTGAAACTTAGGGCCTTCACGCTGGGCTTCAATTTATGATGACAACCGACCACACCTACGGTGCTTGAAATAATAAAATGATATATACAACGATGTCTTTTTGTGACTAGCTGAACTAAGGTGAAGTATTGCTTGAGAAACATGTCATTAACATGTCCTTTGGGTGGTGTTTGTCTAGTCATATCTTCTAATAGGAATGAATTGGTTCCACAGAAACATCTAATATTGTAAGGACCTTTCCATAAACTATCAAAATTTCCATGTTTTCTCTTCTCCTCATTTCTGGCATCCCATTTTAAAAGAAGGTGATTGGGCTAGAAATCGTTTTCTTTGACTCCCCTATCATGAATTCTTTTGATATTATCCTGAATTATCATTGTATTGTTGTAGAATTGTTATCTGATCTTCTACAAATGTTTCATTTAGTCAATCCTTCTTTGTGTATCATTGGATTCTTCTTATACTTCTTGCAACAATTTTAGTACTAGAATTCCTAGCATAGTAGGAAAACCTGCATCCATTCCATAAAAAACTAGAAAGGTGACATTCCAATTGATTTCTTTTTTCTTATCCTATCTTCCCATAAAGAATTTATCAATTTCTTGTGTCAAGATTTCTTGTTTTTCCTGCAACAACTTCTTTCTAATGTTGGCTAGGCTCTTACTTGAAGATTCTGCTAACCCATTTCATTGAGGATAATAGGTAGTAGAATACACTAATACTATATTATATTTGTTGCATAAATCAACCATGATTTTATATTTGAAAGTAGGAGCATTATCTGTGATGATTTTGTAAGCACAACCAAACCTGGAGAGAATATTACCTTCCATGAATTGGATGATTACAGAATCTGTAGCCTACCTACTTGTAACTGCTTCTATTCACTTAGTGAATTAATATGTAGGTGTTAGAATCCACTTGTCGTAATTTGAAGATCTTTGATGAATTTCTCCTATAAAATCTAAACCCTACGATTGGAAAGGCACCTCCACTGAAATAGGATTCAAAGGTAAAGGTAAGAGTTTTCTCTTTCCTTTAAAAAGTTGACATTGATGACGAGTTGAAACTTTTTTATGTTTTTTCGATGATAACCACTAAAATAAATTTTAGTTCTATTAGTCATTATTTTCCACCACTGATCTTTTCATCTATCTATTGTTTTTCTAGAATAGCTTGTTGTGCTTTATATTTGGAGATTAAGAAGGAGGAACAAGTCCATTCTATTTATTTTGGAGAAATTTTCATATTCTCATCCCATTACACCCTTTCCAACTCTAACCGATTGCACAATCATGAGTTTTTTCTTCGTTGAAGTCCTCTCCAACTTGCAATTGCAATGTATGAGAATCTTCCTACTTGATCTGTAGTTGAATGTTAGTTTTATTGTGCTAATTTCAAATTCAGATTTAAAAACAAATGCTTTTCCATTGCTTCATGTGCATAGGTTTTATTAGGTGTTTGTGAATCAAAATAGGTAGATTCATGTCATTTTTTATGTTAGAATCATGAGCATAATAGCATGAAAGTAAAGTGTTGAACAACAGCAAGCAAATCAACAACAAACCATCAAGAAGAACAATTAACACAATGTTTTGATAAAGGAGTTCACCCATCCTAGGCTACATCTCCTTGATCCAACTTCAATGTCTTGGGCCTCTATATTTGCTCAAAATGGAAAAAGTACAGTTTACAATGCTCTACAGCTCTTGAAACTTGTGTCTATGGAAAATTTTAAGGATGAAAATGTGCCTTAAATTTTAGAAATTTTGGCGAATCTTACTAGTCCCCAATTTGCAAATTATAATTCTTTGTTGATATCTTTATAAAAGCATTCAAATTCATAATAGTTTTATATACATTATTTATATGATTTTGGCAATTTTTAAGGTAAAATAATTTTAGACTATAAAATTTGGGCAAATCATTTTTAGAAAAAATGGAAATTGGTGAATCCTTTTTTTGGAGAAAACATGGAAAATTAGCCATCTTATGAATATTGGCCCCTACAATTTTCCATGCCTTCTTCAATGGACTGAGAGATTCCAAAAACCCCTAATATGACTCTTTAAACTCTGCAAATGGACTACAGTTGTTCTGGGCTTAATCTTCTCTCCTGGTGGCCCTAGGCTTCATTAAACTTCAACGTGGAAAAATCACATACAAAAATGCTTCATTGCCTCTAAAACATATTACATTGTGTTAAAAATTTCGAAACCATATAAGAAAACCTTTTCCTAAGCTTCATTTGGTAAAAAATGATCTAGTTATGATTCAAACAATTTTTCCCTAGAAATCCTCCTCCAAAACTAGAGGATCTCCAGTTAAGGCCGCAAATTCTGGAGGTAGGCCCGAAAATGGTGGAATCCACCACAAATCCCACCAATAATTATGTTATATTATTTAAGGATAAGACTGAGTTAATTAACCATAAACACGCTTAAGCGTTAATCCTGCAATTAACATAAATTGGGATTAATTAGGATAATCATGCATTTATTAGCACTAGTTTTCTCTTAAGTGCTAAGAATTGGTTGGGCATGCTATTGGTCTTGGTGAATGGTCGTATGATACATTTTTTGGGGGGTTGGGCCTAAGCCCTCACCCCTTTCCTCCATACCCCTGGTGCTTAACCTTTAATAATGAGTGCATTACATCATATGTGAAGAACCAACGAAATGGTGTATTGGTAAGGCACATGGCTAGTGGAGGGTTGAAATTTGGTGCCACATCACCGAGATGCAAACCAATCAAATAGTGACACTTGGCAAGCCTAGATTGGATGTTTACCCTATAGACCTGTACAATCACCTTCCTTGTCATATTCCACATCAATAGTACAGATTGCAGACTAGGTAGTACCTGCAAAGTTTTTTATTGTTTGGTGAAATGGTCAGCGGGCTCTAACTTCCCCATATGAACTCAGTTTTGAGTGAAATCAGTTGTGTTGGGATTTTATTTCAACGTCAGATGTGATCATTCAGGTTTGACTGACTTTGAACACTTTTAGTTTTGAGAAAATTTTTGCCCCTAATCTAGATTTTGATCACTCCTTCCCACTGGTAGGCTTTTGGACCCACAAGAGCTAGTTATCTAATGAGAGTTGAATACTCTTCTCCTTCCATGTTCTATCAACTGATTATACTTTAAAACTCTCCATGACAACCACTTGGGTAGACTGACATGCCTTACATTGCAAATGGTTATGTCCCTCAACCATTATTCTCCTTTTGTTGCTGACCCAGTCCAACACTTACTAGATACATTGATCCCTCGATGCTTGGCGAATAGATACAATCTAATAGCCTTCCCACTGAGAATCTTGGCATCAACACATACAAATGGTCTACAATGGCTGCAGATTTTTGGCATCTCATCCACTTTCACTTCTTGCCTCTATCATCCTCTAGTTCAGCATGCTGCTCATGTCATGATTTGAAAATGAAGGCTAATCATGAGAATATTACTCAAGAATGGACCTTTCAAAATCTTGCATCATGTTGTTGCAAGGAACACCATTAAATGGAAAAACACATTATCCAAGAAATGCAAATCGATGACCTCTTATTTTTCTCCTTCAAAGCAACAATTGTCACATCATATAACATCACCATGCACTCTTGCATCTTTGTGTAAAAACCATCTTGGTGTACAAACCATTATGGTTTGTTAGTCGATGATTTACTAAAAACAAGTCGACAAAACATACTTCTTTAAGCAACTGACTTGACTTGAGAGCCAAAAATAAGCATGTGAAATAAACAACAAGAATTACACATCTCATGCAATAATACGTCAACAACTCCCTTTCATTGTTGGAGATAAAATGAATTCTTCCAAGTTGATATGACATACATGTGACAACAATCAACACAAGTTGACACTCATGCATGTATCTAAACAAAATGAAACTAGCAACAATTCAATTGTTCACACACACACACAAACTCTCATGTATGTGTACAATTCTTCAAGTCTTTCTCAAGTACAAACACAAGTACAACAAGCCCAAAAACATGTATGGGTACATAAGAGCTGAATTGACAAATTTGTTGCAACAAAAGTGAGTATTTTACCCCACTTTCACACGCCTTCCTAGTGAAAATATGCAACATCAAGAATGCATTCACATACAAATTTGTAACAACAAATTACCTTAATTGTTGCATTTAAGTGAGTCAAACAGAACTCCACTTTCAACATCTCGCATCATACAAGTTGCAAAAAACTTTCAACAGAAAAGTAATGCATTCATAAGGCAAAGAAATGCATTTTTAAGGCAAAGGATTGCATCTATCAACAAAAGAAATACAAGCCTTATTTGTATAAGAAATCAAACCACCTCTTACCAAACCATTTCCATGGTGCTTCTTATAGATGCACATCATCTTGTGAACAATCTTGACCCACATCAATTATGGAATCTCCTTTTTCATTCTTGCAAAAGTCTCTCTCCACCTTCTTCAAATGTCATGGATGAGTTGGTGCATACAAAGTCCAACATTTGTTTATGAATGACCTTGCTTATGGCAATGAGTGAAAAACAGTTGCATCTTCATTGAAACATAATGTATCTCTTGTTTTCCTGTCGATTTTTCATTGAAATTTTCCTGTATGTGGCCATTTTCTTCCAAAACCTTGAAACATTATGGTTATTGAAACCACAAAAATAACATGTAAATTCTCTCCAATTCCTATGTGAAGATTCACCATGTCTATCATCATCAAAATAAAGTTGATTAAAGGAAGATTTATATAACCATGCACTTTCACCTTTGTCATATTCTTGAGGAGGTGAATTTGATGAGGTAGTGGCTCTCTTCAGGATACCAATAATGGTTTCAATTTCCTTAGAGCTTTCAACATCCTCTTATTTTCCCTTTCCACTAGTTGCATTGTTATAAGCATCTTCTTGCAAAGTGGGTATAAAATTTTTGCATTCCTCATGAACACAAACTTCACAAGCTTGAGGGTATGAACATGTAATCAAATTCCCTCTTGGAACACCTTCATGTGCCTCCTTGGCTTTGGATCATTCTCCATTATGCTGTCCATAACCAAGGGCCAAATACCAAGGTATTTCCTCAACAACAATTAGCTCAACTATGACTTGTGCATGTTTTCCTAACCCTATACCTTTATATCCCATATTCATCAATAGTTTGGACCCTATTCAACTAGTGTGTATTTCAAAAGCACCAAAACATTCATTTTGTGAGGAAACTAAAGATAAACTTGAATTTAATACCTAATGTTCATGCACATATTTGGCTAGGGTTTCCTTGGAATCATAGATTAAAATCTCCATCTCATGCATATTTTCAAGAAGCTCTTGCTTCTAGTCCTTCATGGCCATCGACTCCTCTTGAAGTATAGTGTTCTCCTTCATATCTTCAATCATCTATTGCACTATATCTCTCATGATGAAAAACTCTTGCAACATCTCTTCATTAAAGAATATTGCTAAGGAAGAGAAATTAGAGACATCACTTGTTGAAGCTACCTTCACATAAACTTGCACACTCTTAATTCTCCTTGTACGAATCTCAAGAAAGAAAGAAAATAAACATTTTCTTTGATACGAACTTGATTCATAGCCGAATGTTAGTTTTGTTGTGATAATTTCAACTTCAGATTTAAAAACAAATGCTTTCCCATTGCTTCATGTGAATAGGTCTTGTAAGGAGTTTGTGAATCAAAATAGGTAAATTCATGTTAAGTTTTATGTTAGAATCATGAGCATAATAGAAAAAAAGTAAATTTCTAAACAAAATCAAGAAAATGAGCAACAAACCATCAAGAAGAACACTTAACACATTTTTTGATAAAGGAGTTCACCCTCCTAGGCTACATCTCCTTGTTCTTGCTTCTAGCACTTGGGCCTCTGTATTTGCTCAAAATAGAAAAACAATAAAGTTTACAATGCTCTGTAGCTCCTAAAACCTGCTTCAATGGACAAATGATTTCCCATTGCTTCATGTGAATAGGTTTTGTAAGGTGTTTGTGAATCAAAATAGGTAAATTCATGTCAAGTTTTATGTTAGAATCATGAGCATAATAAAAAGAAACTAAATTTTTGAAAAAAAACAAGAAAATGAACAACAAACTATCAAGAAGAACACTTAAAACATTTTTTGATAAAGGAGTTCACCCTTCCTGGGCTACATCTCCTTGGTCTTGCTTCCAGCACTTGGGCCTCTGGATTCGCTCAAAATGGAAAAAAAATAAAGTTTACAATGCTCTATAGCTCCTAAAGCCTGCTTCAATGGACTCAAAGCATAAAAAAACCCTAATATGACTCTCCAAACTCTAACAATGGACTACAACTGTTCTAGGCTTGACCTCCTCTCCTCATGGCCATAGGCTTCATTAAACTTCAATGTGAAAAAATCACCTCCATAAGTTCTTAATTTCCTCTGAAACTTATTCCATTGTGTTCGGAATGTTGAAATAATATAAGAACACCATTTCCTAAGATCCATTTGCTTGAAAAATGCTCTAGTTATGACTCAATTAGTTTTTCCTTAGAAATCCTCCTCCAAAACTGGAGGAACTCTAGTTAAGGTTACGAATTATGGAGGTAGGCCTAAAAATGGTGGAATACACATAAAATCCTTCCAACCATAATCCTAGATTATAAGGATAATCCTAAGTTAATTAACCATAAATTTTCTTAAGCGTTAATCTCGCAATTAACACAAATTGGGATTAATTAGGATAATCACGCATTTATTAGCACTAATCCACTCTTAAGTGATAAGCATTGGCTGGTCATGCTCCTAGTCTTGGCAAATGGTGATATGACTAGCCCTGGCCCCTTTGCTCTATACCCCTGATGCTTAACCTTTAACAATGAGTGCATTCCACCATATGTCAAGAACTAATGAAATGGTGTATTGGTAAGACGCATGGCTAGTGGAGGGGAGGTCATGGGGTCGAACCTTGATGCCTTCACAAAATTATTGAACAAATGCTCAGTTGACCATTTGATCTATGGGAGGGACATGTGGCGGCCTTCGGGCTTGCCACGTGTCACCTTCCCACTGGTTCTCCACAAACCAATCAAAAGGCACCACATCACCAAGCTGAAAACCAATTAAACAATGACACTTGGCAAGATCAGATTGGGTGTTGACCCCATTGGCCTATACAGTCACGTGCCCTATCACATGCCACGTCATAAGTATAGACTAATGACTAGGTAGTACCTGCAATTTTTTCTACTATTTGGTGAAATGGTCAACAGGCTCTAACTTCCTCATATGAACTTCGTTTTGAGTGAAACAAGTTGCATTTTCATCATATCATCGATACAGACGCGGTCATTTAGGTTTTGTTTGATTTTGAACACTTTTATTTTTGAGAAAATTTTTGCCTCTAATCCAGATTCCAATCATTGGATGTGATATTTTATGTGATGCATTCTATAAAGCTCCATGTTCAGACTATCAGTGAATACTATGAAAAATGGTTAAAAAGTACCTTCTCATGTGTTGCAATTGTGATATAAAAAGGCCTAGATCAACGGCCTAGGTTAAATCAACTCTGATCAACAACCTATGTTAAATCAACTCGGATCAATGGCCCAAGTTAATTCAACTTGGATCAATGGCCCAAATCCTAAATATTAAAATATATATTATGCTTCCGCTCTGTGAGATAGTGAGGGTGTTTTTTGGTGTTTCTTCAGCACCATGGTCATTAAATAAAGCACTAGAACACAAGACAGTAAGACACAGAAGGCAGTGAACGAAAGAGACAACAAGACATAGAGACAACAAGGCACTTTCAGCACGTTTCAACAACAAAAAACACAACAAATTCAAATGCCAAATGTTCTAGTTTCCACAAATACAATGTCATGCTTTAGATTATTGTAACAATTCATATGACTCCCATTTGTATTCAAAATCTATTGTAAAATAATTCCTTATGAAGTCTCAATGTTTTATTAATCAAGTAGGAACACGTCTCTAGAACAAGGAATCAAATTTGGCCCAAGTGGAATGATACGTAATGGCATCTCTTCTCTATAAATATGTAGATTTTTCACTCTATATGGGGGGACCAATGTGGTGAGAAGACCACTATTGTATTCTTTTCAGTTAGTAGAATATACAGTTGCATCATACTCTATTTTAACCTGAGATTCTTTCTAGTTTCAGTCCCCTTCTATCATGCTCATCCGTTGTTATTAGTTTTCGCAACTATTTGCTTACTTGGAATTCAATTTTGCATTGCTCCAACTTCCTTCAAACTGTTGTGATTATTGTGAATGTCCTATCCACAGTAGTAAACCAAAGATGCCTCAACTTCCATAAAACAATCTTGTTTGCTGTTGTTTTTCTTTAACTGACTCCATGCCCAATGGTGGTTGCCTTCACACTCTTTCACCTGAAAAATCACATAGAAAATCAGAGTAAGCCATCTAATTTTTTTTGAAATATTGAGAGAGCCCTCTCAGATTGGAAGGGCTAACTTCCAATCAAAAGCTAGTTTGAAATAGTTATGCATGGTTGAAGGGATGACATAGCCCAAGCCCCACCAACCCGGTTGATAACATTTTGGTGCAATTATCGGGAGTTGAAAAGCTCCTTTTTCTAGGATTCTCTGCGAGTATCTTCTTTATGATTCTTGAGGGTAACATGAAATCATACGTTTTGAAGATTTTCATATTACTCTGGTGACTTCACTCTTAAAGAATTCTGAATATCAAAGTTTCATGGTAACTCCACTGCTTGTAGATCAGTAGATTGAAGATTTTCAAGATGAGTTCTACCGAAAGTATATTCCAATCATTAGTGAAGGTGAAGTCTCTTCCATTTATCAACTCAGTTGATGGATTCAATTTTGTTTCTGAATTGTCAATATATGATCCACTATTGATTTTTCTCAAGCACATCCAAGAAGCCCAGGTGTTGGATCGTCTCATTATCTGGTTATACTAGAAATCTTATATCACTTGAATTAAGCAGGTGTATTTTCAGATATTAGAGTAGGTACATAAATAATCTTGTTTGGAAATTATTTCCTTTGGCTTTAGATTACATTTTTCAGTTTTTTTTTTTTTTTTTTGGTTTGGTGAAGTGGGTTTGAATGTAGTCCTCAGATGGGATCAACCCAATGGTCAGGCAACTGGTCTTCTAGTTATTTTTTGCACCACAGGGGTGTAGCATCCCCATTGGAGCCAATTTTACACATGATAACCACTAAAACAAATTTTAGTTTTATTTCTTAAGGTTTTCCACCACTGCTCCTTTCATATATCTATTGTTTTCTGAAAGAGGTTGTTGTGCTTTATATTTGGAGATTAAGGAGGAAGAACATGCCATTATTTGTTTTAGAGATATTCCCATATTCTCATCCCATTACACCCATTCCAACTCTAACTGTTACCCTTCCATGACCCATTCCCTTTAGAAAAACTTCATAAAACATGTCACAGTCATTTTATAAGGTGGGACCCACAAATCGTATCGCTATCAACTCTTCCAGTTTTCCTTTGCATATATCTTTTCCTATCCCCTTTCCCAATTAGGATTGTGATATTGTATACCGCAATATCTCTTGCCATCGATTATCATATCCAAGTCCTCCTTCGTTGGATGATTGTGATATCACAGTTCTCTGCCGATATTTCATATCACTTAATTCTTCACCGATATCACATATCACCTAATTCTCTGACGATATAGAATATCACATAATTCTCCGTTGATTTTCATATCCAAGTTTCGTTACCACTTCACTTGCCAATTGTGATATCTCCTCCCTTATTGATTGCGATAAATTCTGTCAATTGTGCTAAATCGTTCTCCCCTCTGATTGTGATATCACAATTGGGGATCACATAGTCATAAGTTTCTGTTTCGGTAAAGTCTTGTCCAACTTGTGATTTTGATGTACGAGAACCCTCTCTTTGTAATATTTTATGTGCTGCATTCTATAAATCTTCTTGTCTAGAACATCGGTGAAAACTATGAAACATCGTTCAAAATTACCTTCTCCTATGTTGTGATTGTGATGTAAAAGGGTCTGGATTAACAACCCACGTTAAATCAACTCAAATCAATGACCCAGATCATGAATATTAAAATATATATTCCACTTCTCCTGCATGAGACAGCGACAATGTTTTTTTAGGGTTTCTTCAGTAGCATGGTCATTAAACAGAGCGCAAAAACACAGGGAAGTAGGACACAGAAGGCAGCAAAACAAAGAAACAACAAGACACGGAGACAGTGAGGCACTTTTAGCATGTTACAACAACAAACAACATAATAAATTTAGAGGCCAAATGTTCAAGTTTCCACAAATATAGTGACCTACTTTAAATTACTGTAACAGTTCATACGAATCACATTTGTATATAAACTCTATTTTAATAGAAATCCCTATGAAGTCTCAAAGTTTTATTAATTAGGTAGGAACAGGTCTTTAGAACAAGGAATCAAATTTAGCCCAAGTGGAAAGATATGTAATGGTATCTCTTCTTTATTAATATGTATATTTTTGACTCTGCATGGCGAGGGATCGATGTAGTGAGAAGGCCATTGTTGTATTATTTTCAGTTAATAGAAAATACAGTTGTAGCATACTCTATTTTAACCTGAGATACATTCCGGTTTTTGTCCCATTCTATCATGCTCCTCTGTTGCTATTAGTTTTCACAACTATTTGATCACTTGGAATTCAATTTTACATTGTTCCAACTTCCTTCAAACTTCTATGATTACCGTGAATTTCCTATCCGCATTAGTAAACCAAAGATGCCTCACCTTCCATAAAAAATGTTGTTTGTTGTTGTTTCCATTTAACTGACTCCATACCCAATGGTGGTTTTCCTCACACTCTTTCCTAAAAAATCCCATAGAAAACTAGAGTTAGCCATGTACATTTTAAAAAAATACTGAGAGAGACCTCTCAGATTGGAAGGGCTAGCTTCAAATCAAAAGCTGGTTTGAAATAGCTACGTTGGATTGAAGGGTTGACACAACTCGGCCCCCGCCAACTAGGTTGATAACATTATGAATGCCATCAAACAAAGTAGGCCATTAAAAAAAAGATCTCGGGATTTTGTTTTCTGTGGTTTTCCAGTAAATGTGTCCTCCATATTCACCTTGATGAAACTCTTCCATTATCTTATTTTCTTCACATTTCAACAAATAATTTAGTAAAATTCCTCCAGAATCCTTCCAATATAAAGCTCAATCCAAAATCCAAAAACTTATAGCTTTTAGTTTGAGAACACTTGCCTTGGTTTATTTCAAACTAGGTGGAGTTTGTAGATTCTAAAAAACACAAACAATATACCCAGGAGAAGTAACAAAATTTTATGACTCTTGTGGAGTCACTTGCTCCTCCTTTCCATCAAGAGAAGCTACAAAATTGATGTCTAATGCATGAAAATTTGACTCAACCATTAACTTGGCTAATCCTTGGCCTTTGATAAGTTTTGCGGGCTTTATTTCAATGTCATACTCCAAAATTATTGCTATCCATTTACCTCCTTTTCCATCTAGATCAGTTTGAGTAAGGATGGCCCTTACCACTACACTTGGAACAAAATAAATTATGTGAGAATGTAGTATATACACCCTGAAATATTTCAAGGCCTTTCCTAAAGAAAAATATTGCTTTTGCATGATTTTATATTTCAAAGAAGCATCTCTTAGTGATATACTGGAAAACGTTATAGGATGCTCATGTTTAGACTTGTTTTTCTATAATAATACTACTGCAATAGTATGTTCTGAAGAAAAGGAAAAAATAATGAAATCTTAGTGTAATCGTGCTTAATCAGAATAAGAGAATAGATCAAGGCTACCTTTACCTCAGTGAATGATCTTTTTGCTTCAGCATTGCATTTCACTTCATTGTCCTTTTTCAACATGTTGGTGATAACTCTTAAGATTAAAGCTAAATTTGGAATAAACTTCCTCGGGAAATTTATTCTGCCAATGAATGATTGCACTTATTTTTTGTTTCTTAGGGGGTCAATTTTCAAGATAACTTCAATTCCACTTGGGTCAATTTGGATACCATATTTTGAAATTATATCGCCTAATATTTTACCTTCTTGCAAACCAAATCGATACTTTTTTACAGTTGAAGGAAACACCAAATTTCTTACATTTATCGAAGACTATTTTTAAATGAAACAAATGATCTTCATCAGTTTTTCAAAACACATTGATATCATCTAGATAAATCATAATGAATGTTTCCTTTTCATCTACAAAAATGATATTCATTGCTCTTTGGAAAGTTTCTCCTGCATTCATAAGCACAAAAGGAATTTTCACATCCATGAAAGTTACCCATGGTGTTGTGAAGGCTATTATGTCTTGATCATCCAGAGGAACTAAAATTTGGTTATAACATAAAAAACCATCAAGAAATTACATTCTACTAGAATTGACTACACTCTACAAAAATGATCCATAGTTGGTAAACGATAATTATCTTTGAGAGAAACTTTATATAGGTTTCGAAAATCCACACATAATCTTATTTCTCCAGTATTTTTCCTCACTGGTACAACATTTGATAATCATTTAGAAAATCTCAAAGGTCCAACAATTTTTGCATCAAAAATATTTCTTACCTCTTTTGCAACTAAAGGTAAGAGAACAAGGTTCGCCCTTATCCATTTCTGTTTGAAAATATTTTGGTCCTCTTTAATAGGAATATTGCGCTAAATAATACTAGCATCATAAGCCTTGAAATCTTCAAGAGGTAAATACTTGGAAAGCTTTAACATCTTTGGATTATCTTTAGTCCCTATGCTACAATCCTCAACTTCGGCTCCCACAAGTTTCATATTAGGATTATGAGCCACATCATTAAAATGAAATAGTTCTTCAAGTGGTACCAAACCCCTTGGTATCACATTAGCTTTTAACTGTAAGATTTCAAGTTCTTTTGGGTCCTCACTGATTTGATTCAACACAGTTTCATTTGTATTCTTATCTCCACCCTTTTCTATATCAATATGTGAATTCTAAAATTATCCCTTTAACTACAAAAAAATTCTAAATGTTTGTTATTCACAAACACTGGTTGATACCTTATGTTATCAGGGAAAAAATGTCTATGTTTCACTTCAATTTCATATTTTTTGTTTGGGTGGAAATGAATCTTACATGTACTTTCTGAGGTAGCCAATGCATTAGCTAAGACATTTTCACTTCTAGGAATCAAATACAACTGATACTTTGGAAAACAATACAAAAAATCTAAGACATTATTTCTTTAGACCCTCAAGCAAGGATATTTAGCTAAATACTTACCTTTGATTTGATTTATGATGAGTTGTGAATCACCATGTATTGAAATAATTTTAGCTTCTGACCTCTTCAATACCTACAACCTTAAAATAAGTGCCTCATACTGAATTAGATTGTTGGTACATTGGAAATTAAGCATGTATTAATATGCCTTTGATATTCCTAATCTTGAGTTTATGATCCATACACCAGCCTATGCTCCTTCGTTACTAACTGCCCCATAAAAATTCATATTCCAAATGCCTTCATCCTTTTCATCTTTTGTTTCAGTATTTAACTCTACATCCTCTGTTTTTCCCTTATTGACTTTATATATCTAACACTTCTTCTTCTAAGGATATATCATTATATAGAATGAAATAATGCATGTCAGAATGCAAAATAAAGCAGGTAATAATTGGGTTTGTCCTGACTGCTTGCCATATTTTCCATCAATGTTTCCCTATATAGCCTCCTTTGTTGACCAAAAGAAAGAATAGTTGCATATTTCGTGTCCATCTACAAGGTACCCTCGAACTTTCCCCACAAAATATTGACAAGAGAATTCCATATTTAGGAGGTATATCAACCACAATAATATCCATTACCACACTCTTTTCTGGGATTGGGGCTAGAGTTACACATAAATACTTGATTAGACTTAAGCATCTTACTTTGCTAGAACCAAAAGAGTAAAGGTGTTTATATGGTCTGGTTATATCTAATCCTAGCTTTTCCATAATGGCTTTAGGCTTGATATTATGTGAAACACCAGAATCTAGCATGGCATTGTGAAAATGAAGTCATGAATGTTAAGACTATCATAGAATGGCGACAAATTACCATCTTGTGACTTCCCTTCAACTTTAGGTCCAAATAATAATGTAGGTTGGTAATCACTTAATTTGATTGTATCTATTCCTTCCTCTATTTTTAATGCTTTTATAAATTGAATTCTATACACACCCTTTTTCATCAATTCAGTTAGAGGAACAAAAGTTTTGACCTTGGATAATTCATTTTCGATATTGAAAGAAGGTTTAGACTTTTCTACTTCCTTGATACTTACATATTGTTTTTGAGGAGCTTCCTTTAGGGTGTCATCCTTTATTTGGCTTGTAGAAGGTGTATCAACTTGAATCCTCTTTGGAGGGTTTGTTGCAAC
The DNA here is from genome assembly GCA_000404065.3 of Pinus taeda. Taxonomy (NCBI): domain Eukaryota; kingdom Viridiplantae; phylum Streptophyta; class Pinopsida; order Pinales; family Pinaceae; genus Pinus; species Pinus taeda. Next base: position 97,699 of record APFE030030409.1, on the reverse strand, counting down.
CTTTTTACTTCTCAGATTATACTATTTGTGTACTTCCATAACAACATTTTGATATCATTTTTAATATTCATCTAATTCTGTAGGTCTGAGTTCTGGCTGTGATAAAAAGAAGAAATATTGTTCCACCTTTGTCAAGAAAATAGTGTCTATTCCTCCTTCCCCAAAAAGATTAATATTATTGTCTTTTGGCTCATCAGCTATCTGATTTTCTTCATCTACATAATTCCCCTGAAAAGGAAGTCTAATTTGTTGTTGATTGGTTCAAGCTATTTTCTCTCTTCGTTTAATTTGGGGTTGGTTCCTTATAATCTGATCGGTGGACCCCCTTGTGCTTCTCTTGGTGGAGCTATGTCAATCAAACTCATTCTTTCCATCATCCTTTCCATATTTTTAACTATGGTCTCTAGCTTTGCATTTGATGAAGAAGAAGAAGGTTCTTCTTTAATGGTCACCTTTCTTTCATCTTTTAACTTTTCTCTTTTAGCCAACAAATTTTCTTCTACACTAACAACATTCCTTTTCATTTCTTCTAAGGTAGCTAGATTTCTCTCTCTTAATTGATAAGCCATATTAGCATCAAATCAATCCATAAATCGAATTAAAGCTAGTCCTGGTGGAGGTTTTATTATTGCTGGAATATAACTATAAGTATTGTTAAATCTAATGCAATAATCTTGAACTGTTTCACTTGGATCTCTCCTTAAACGTTCACATTATGTAAGGATATGAAGAGGATTCGTTTTTACTTTCCATATTGAAAGAAAAATTTGGTGAAATTTTTGTAGATCTTCAATACCATCCATTGACAATCCTCTGAACCCTTTTCTAACTTCCCCTACCAAACTTTGTGCAAAGAGCCTCATTTTCATATTTTCTTGGGAGATAGATTTTAAAATAGATTATTTACGGCTAGGTATATATAAAAATTTTGGGTGGGAAATCATCCTAAATAGCTTCTACTTCACGTCACCCTAGGGAAATAGCTTTGGAGTTTTGAAAATCATTATTTACCAGGGAAATATGTTTTTTCCTTCCCAATATGGTCGCCAAAATGTTAGCACTCTTTAATTTTCCTACGTTGAGGAAGAAAACCACAAAGGTAACCATAAAATACTTTTAAAACTAGGATCTAGCCATTGTAGCTTCAAAGAGGGCTCTTTTTGTATGATTTAATCTTTTCTTTCTATATTTTAGGCTAGATATTGAAGTTTTGAGTTGGTATTTTCAAATTCTTGATTGAAGGATACTAGAAAAGTCCATTGGGCATGGAGTCATAATCTCTTGGGTAATCAATTACAAATTGACAGAGTAGCTGAACATGTTAGTGTAGGCAAATTCTTGGATATTAAGATATTTATGGTGTGGCTGAGATGAAAAAGTAGAAGATCAATTAAATATAGCTTCTCTAGATCTTTTGGATTTGCAGAACTTAACAAATAACCCTATATTCCATGATCATAGGTGGCCACTAATGCCTTCAAAATTACAATATGACATTCCTAAGTATGATGGAAATTCAAGATTCAACCTAACCATGCATATCACCACCACTATTCATTTTTTTATTTAGGTCATGATGTAATGTATTTGGAAAAATAAAGAAAGAAAAATATTATTAAAGAAATTGACTTATCAAAGCATGGGTTTCATGCTTAGGTCAATTATTTATAGGTCAAATCCTCAATTGCAAGGTTATAGGGTTTATGTCAAGTGTCCTTATTCATGTCATAATGTAAAAACCCCTCCTTGGGCTTCATTTGTCAAGAAATAAATTTATTTTATGCAAAATTATGTTTGATAGCCCTCCTCCACCAAGTCAACCTCAACAAGAGATTTCAACCTCACAGACTCACTATATATTTGTGTAACTTGACTCATTTGGACACACACTCTCAACAACTTCAAATTGGAGTAACTGGTAGGAGAAAACCTGTGAAATTCAAGAATGAAGAAGGAAAGGGAGAGCAAAGGAGAAGGAGATTGTTATTTAGCTAAGGATATAAAAATTTCTGTATCTTGTCTCACACATGCAAAAGAATTAAAGCTACATGAGGGCTCAAATATCAGTCTTAAAGTTTCATCGAGCTTCTAATGCGGTAGGGTTAAATATTTGTATTTGATGTAGTATTGAAGCAACATTGATGAAATATTGTTGCAGTCAATCTTTGAAGGTTGGAAGAACAGTTTGAGAGTTGACGTGGTGGAGGAGGAAGCTATTTGGTTCTAGTTTTTTGATATGTTTCAATTTGAATTTACCAAAGGAAGATTTCTAACTAGGTTTTCCCCTATAAAGGGGATTTAGCCCTAACTGAGTGCCTACTTCTAGTGTCCCTGATGTTCATGTTTTTATTTTTATGATTTCTTGTTGAGAAGAAGATAAGGAAAGAACATAAATAATTTAAAAAGAACATAATAATATCACAATTAGTTATCAACAAGAGAAAATATTTTTTCCTTTCTGATTTTCTAAAACCCTCACTGAATTATCGAGGTTACAGGGTACCCAAATTTTTAATTTTATTTCTTTATAATATTTTATACTAAGCTCAAATACCACTTTGTCACATACCCATACTAAATCTATCTTAACCACACCTTACAAAAACTTGACTTTTGTCTCTCATACATTTTGTCAAAAACTTTACATGTAAATAATATTTCAAATACTTTGTATAGAACATGTTAAGTATTATGTTTTTGTAGAAACTTTATCAAACATTTTGTATTAAATAAAATAGGAAACATTGATTTGATTCCACTTGTAAAATATTAATTGGAATAAATCACTCAATCATACAACTTTTAATTTATGTCTTGGATATAATTTATCAAATAGTTTGTATGAAAATTTCAATAAAACACTTTTAACCCATTTCTTCAAATGGTTTTCATGCAAATAGGAATATATCAGCTACAACATTACTATCATACAACAATTTTCACATACAAAAATATTATTCCCACCCAGAAAACAAAATTTTCATTAGGGCATTACAACAAACAGTTTGTATGAAATGAAACATTAAACCATTGAGGCATTTCTTCAAACAGTGCATGCAAACTAATATAGTGATTTCCTGAAGGAATATATCCAAATTTATAGTAGTCTAATTTCTAAAAAATAAATTATATTATCAATGTTAGGTCCCTTCATTCTGGTCCAATCTTCTACTTCTCGAACCTCCCAAATGAAATGTTATAGGAGAAATGCCAATGTCAATAGTTTAATGCATGATTTTAGGAGAATCCAAGAATCTCAAATTCCTTAGATCATATCTCCTAAAATATCATCACCAAATATATTAATCATAGACCAAATTACGATTGGCACTTACCCTCCTTGTGGATGAAGTTTAAGCTTCTAGAACCTCCCATAAGAAACGTTATAGTAGAGATTCCAGCATGGCCTATTTGATGCATGATTTTAGGAGCATCCAAGAAGATTGAATTCCTTTAGTCAGATCTCCTAAAATATCATGACCACATGATATGAAATTTGAACCAAATGATTAGTTATATTTCCCCTTCTTATGATCTGAATTCTAGCTTTTGTTACCTCCAAAAAGAAAATTTATCACAAAAATTCCAACATGACATGTTCAAAGATGAATCTAAGAAGCCCTAATTATTTTGATCATTTTCCTAAAAATTTCATGATCCAATATTTGAAATTTGACTAGAGAAATAATAGCATTTCCTCTCACTATGGTCCCAGTTTTAGCTTTTGGAGCCTCCTAGGAGAAAATTTGTAATATAAATTCCAACTTGACCTATTTAAAGAAGAATTTAGGAAGCCTGTCTTCCTCAACCAATGTTGTTACAAAATTTAATACATATAAAAATATATAGCCAAAAAGTATCACAAATATATCCATGATAATCTATTGAAGGTTAAATGCATGTACATAAAAAATTGTTGAAAATAGAAATTAAATTATCATGCATGTCACTAAATCATATATCCCATAAATATCACTAACACAAATAAATATTTGTCAATTGCAACCAATAAAAAATTGGAAACTAAAGTAGGATGAACAACATTCTATCCCACCATAGGCTTATATGTGCTACAATGTCTCTAACAATTGGCCACCCTCGTTCCACATCTTAATGCCTTGCTGAGAACTAAAGTCATGGGTATTTCAAACACTCAGATTCAGATAAGATTTTAACACCAAAATTAAAATCCATTAACCTTCACATACATAGGACTCGATGATCAACCTTTCCATCTTTCACCAGGTTTACATTGATAAAAATACTATGTAGGTTTGAGCAACACAAGGTAGCCCTTCTCTGACATTTACAGTCACTTGACCCTTAGCTCTTCAGTTTTTTATGTTCCATACACAACTAGGACCATTTCTAGTACTAAGAGCCATTGAGTCCAAACAAAAAGAACTACAATGCATTCATTTCTTGTCACATAAGATATCACTCATGGCTCTTAACCAATACTAAGGTCTGAATCTCTCTAGGTTTTTTACCCAATATTTTTTCCAATTATATTTTTCTAGGTGAGAGAGAGAGAGAGAGAGATGAATGAAATATTAATGAAGAAATAAAAATTGGAAGCTTAAGAACCAATAATAAGAACCACTAGATTTATCTTCCCTCTTATTTTTATAATTACACCTTCACCCTTAATCTTTTGAACCTTTTATCTTCTTATGAATAATAAAGATCACATAAAATGGATATATTCACCCAAGGTGTATTTTTCCTCCTAAGTCAACTCTTCCTCCTCCCCAAGGCAACGTAATCTATTGGTTGTCCCCTTTTTCCAAATTTATCATTTTTATTAATAAAAATAAGCATTACATCATTAATAGACTTTGAAATCATAAAATTAATATTAGATCCCTAACATTATATGTTGTTAATACATTATAAAATTTGGGGTAATGGAAGCGGTTGCATAAAGGTATTCCTCCTAGTGTTAGGTATAACATTAGTGATATTCAAGATTTAGGGAGTTCCTTAATCTTTGGGGGCCCCCTATCAGGAAATCATCCTTTCACCATAATAGTTGGTCCAGGGTGTAAACAATTTTCCACAAATCAACCCTTTGGTCAACCCTCACCTTCTAGAAACCTTTCTATGAGGGGGATCACATGGTCGATCTAGGGGGAATTCTCTACCTTTATCATTGTTCAATGAAAGCCAAGTTATATTTGTAGCATCTCTAGATCTTTTGGATTTGGAAAACTTAACCAATGACCCTATATTCCATAATCATAGGTGGCCTCTAATGCCTTCCAAATTACCTTCTAACATTCATAAGTATGATGGAAATTAAAGATCCAACCTAACCATACATATCACCACCAAGCTTTTATGGGGTTCTTCTAATTACTTGGTAGATGATTTTGTGAGGTTGACTCTCTTCCAAAGAACATTGACTGAAGTTACGAAAAAATGGTACATCAACTTGGATAAGGTATCATATAGGGACTATGCTTCCTTAGCATGAACATTCTTGTATCAGTTTTAGTTACATTCACAATAAGAGGTTGGAACTGATACCTTTTCTACCTTTAAGAATGACACCCCTACACATATATTTTATTGCATTCATGAGTGGAGGCATATAAATAAATTGATTAGGACCAATATTATTGACCAATTAATTAAATATTCGTTTATCAAATTCTTCTTACCACTTATAGCCAAGGATGTCACTACAAACAAGGAGGTTACTCATGATCATGCCATTCTTTGTGCCCAGCATCTTCACTTGACTTATTCTCAATAAAGAATTTTATATGAAATCATCCCTAATGCTCCTAATCCTTCAAATAATGCACAAAGACCTAAACTAATATCACATTCTGATGGTGTAATTAGTTCTGTATCTTCTGCTGTTGTGATCTAGTTAAATTATCATCTAGGGAAATTGATCATTACTTCAAAAGCCCCAAAAACTTCACCTAGTTCTCAAAAAGCCATGTCTTTTGAGAAATCCATTGAGCTTCATACAATTAAGTGCACAAAATGTAAGAATCCTCGCCAACCTATCAAGAGAAGGAAGAAAAGCAATCAAACAGTACACTTCCAAAATTGCTCAAGAGACTTAATAAATCCAACCAACTTAGGGTGGAGGCACAAATGAGAAACATTGAAAGGTCAAATTCCATTTCAAGGTTCGTTAAGGGTAATTTATCTCATGAATTTCGATGTATGGATGAGATTAATTACCTTCTTGTGAAACTAGCTACTCCTCAACAACCAACTATTTTGACAGATCCATCCCCTACTCATCCTTAATGAATGGTTGCACAAACCTCTCCACTTCTGCTAAGGAGGCATGGGAGAACAAAAGTTTCCTAGAGGTAATGCACCTATCCTTATGTGAAATGAGATGGTTAAATGGTCTATTAGAGCTAATTCTTATGGCACTCTAGAGTTGAGTTTTCTTCTAAGCATCAACTCATCCCCATTACGCCCAATAAGCCTCCCACACTAGATAAGACTTCACATCTAGTGTTTGGGCCACCTATGTGTGTTCTTTGTAAGTCAACACACAATCCTAGTGTTAAGGTAGATAAAGAGTATAGTAGTGTTGAAGAATTAGTCCAAGATCCATGTGCCATGGTTTCCTTTGAGGTTATGTGGAGCTTTCCTTAGGAAAACATATTCTTGTTGACTACTATCATGGGGGTTGAACCCTTAGATAAAAAAACTTAATACAATTGATGTTTATGGAATTTATTTTATATTATCCCATAAGGTTTCTTTTCAATTATCGATGCACTTCTTTAGGTTATATGTAAACTGCACTATTGTAGACGAAGAATATTCCACTTGTAATATGACCTCATCATATTGGAATCCCTTAGTTCTCTAGCACTTTTTAGGTTGAGTACCATGTTTCAAGCCTTCGATGGACATACTTTTGTTCCTTATCGCATTATTCCAACATTTTCCAACGAGCTAGTGGGAATAACCATTAGGATTGATGTAGAAGTTGTTTATGCTCCACAAGATTAGAATCTAATACTTAGCCATATTTTGTTCTATGCTATGACTGCTATCATGGCATTGGTCTTCTACATTCTTCATTTTCCCTATCTAAAGAAAATTTTCATAATTAATCAAATTGATTATTGTATGTCAAAAACTAATTATACCACCATGTGAACTATAGTGCCATATATTGGAGATAACCCTGTGAATTATGAGCGTAACAATGTTGGAATTTTTAAAATTTCATTACTTATAATTATCCTTTCCATAACCCCACCTACCATTCCTTCGACATTTTCATCTCCCATGCATTTAATCTCTTAAATCACTAGTGGATTCCATTGATGACCTGATCCTTGGGTGGTTCCTTCTCCTTTAGAAGTAGAATTTTATGATGAGCATCTGCCTTTAAATATAAATGACATTTCTTATCAAAGGCTCTAGTTGGGATATGACACTTCTTAGTTAAGTGAGGGCCTCTTTCTAAAACATTAATGACTATAATATTCCCATATAGGGTATTGACCATACACTTTCTCGTGAATTTTTAGATTCTTATCTCATAAATAATAATGAAATCATGTAAGTCGCACTAATCTATAATCATCCTTGGGGAGAATTACATCATTGATCATATCTCCTTCCCTGACTAGAAAATTGGATGTGTCACCCAAAATCTTGGCTTCTTGTAGCCTTCCTATGTGGTTTTCATCCTATATTAGAGGAGAACTTTGAAAACATTTCAAAGACTATACCCATCAACATTGTTATGAAATCAAGTGTTATGGAAAATATCATGATTGGAGTATATTATAGTCCTCAAGAAATTGAAATTTTCACTACCCTTTTTTAATAATTCCATGATGTTTTTATTTGGCTTTACAAATAAATTCTTGGAGTTGACCCATCAATTTTCAAACAAAATATTAAAGCATTTGAAAAGGCTAATCTGGTTAGGAAAAGGCTCAATCTAGTAAATCCTCATAAAGATGTTTCCACCAAGGCAAGGTCTACCATTGATTTGCCTCCTCCATGTATTATTTTCAAATTTCAAACACTTCAAGGGAAGGCTAATTTCTTGCATAGGTTTATTGTTAAATGTGCCAAGATCACAAAAGGTTTTATGGTTCTATTGAAGAAAGTTGTTCCTTTCATATGGGATGACTAGGATATGAAATCCTTTTATTCTTTGAAAAAAGCCTTGTTGTATGCCCCATTATTAATCCCTCCTAATTTCAATAAGGATATATTTCTATATCTTGGAACCTTTGAATCCACCATTGGTATAACTTTTGTCTAGGTAGATGGGATGCACATTGAAGTGGATTTTCATCCTTCAAGAGTTTGACATGGAGTTTGTGTTTGCTAAATCCAAAAAATATTTGACATTCACTTAATTAATGTTCAAGTTACCCCAGTTTGATGGAGAAGTTACGTATGAGGAATCATTACCTAATGAATCCATATTCCTCATTTAAGCTTATCTGATCCATGGCATGTGGATGTCCAACTCGATCTCCAAACTCAACATTTTCGATCCAAGTGGCCTTGCGATGAACATTAGTGTATACACCATCAAATTAGTTGTTATGTTATTATCACTTATAATCCCTATTTTAGCGGAGATGATGTAGTGTAACATTGGAATTTGACTCATGAGGAGGATGAACAAGTTTTAAATGATTTCCACACTACAGCATATGGTGTTCATCTATCTCGATATTCCACTACCCATTAAAAAAAAATTGGTTGGTATTATTGGCCTTCAATTTTTAAATATTATATCGTAGCAGCCAAAAAATGTCATCCCTATAATTTTTTACTAAAATTATGCATACTCACCCTATTTTGCTCCACCTTGTGGTTGTTTTTGGAACCCTTGCTAAATGGGGAATTCAATTTATGTAGTGTAAGACATCCTTGGCCAATGGACACCACTACATCATCGTACCAATAGGCTACCTCACTACATGGGTTGATGCCATGCCTACCTTCTCTAATGATGTCATCACCATAAAATTATTCATATTCATCCACATCATTACTAGGTTTGGGCTACCAAAGAGGATTGTTAAAAAATATGGTTCTTATTTTTGCAATCATACAATGATAAATGTAAGAGCTAAGTTGGGTTTTCACCAAGAATAGTGAACCCCCTCTTATTACTAGGCTAATAGATAAGTAGAGGTTGTAGCATTTCTTTAGAACCATGCTATGAATGATGGTAGGGAATAATAAGTCAAATTGGAATATCACGGATTTTTCCACATTATGGGCTTATCAAACCTCGATAAAAAATTCCATGGGCTTCACTCAACCCCTATTGGTTTATGAAGTGGAGTATCAAATTCCATTTTAGTGTGAGATTCCATCATTGGAACTAAAAATTGAGCTACTACCCAACACGTTTTCTAAGGAAGAACATCTCTTACATTTGGATCATCTTGATGAATAATTTTTCTATGCTTTTGTATCCAATGAGACTCACAATAAGTGTGTGAAATTCCAATATGATAAGTATTTTCATCTTCACATTTATGTGGAATGTGATCTAATTCTAGTCTATGATTAGGATCATGACAAGTTAGGCGCAAGAAAAATGGAGTCCCTTTGGCATGTAAGGTAGGGGGATGAGCTAGGGATCTCATATTTTTTTTGTGGTGTTCTCTCTCCCTCTATACAATCATATTTCCTTGAATCCTACAAAAAACAAGAGCTAAACATTAGCTTTAGCTTGAGGAAAACAACCCACGAGCAACTTGTTTATAATTGTGACTAGTTCTAAGCTTGAGCTAGGAAGCCCCTCCCACATTTCCCGACATAGGTTGTTGGTTTTTTCAAGGGAGCATACCTCAAGGTGAACACCTTTTTCATGGTCACCCTAGGGACCTTTCTTGGGAGTGATGACACACTAGATCCTTAGGCAAGGTCTATCTATAGTGAAAAAACTAAAAAAAGTGCATAAGAAGGGAATCAAAAGGGAGAGGATGATATAAGTACTTACTTCATGGAACAAGAATTATAAATGATTTCTTGTAGAATAATGATCTCAATTTTGGGGGAAAATGGGGATTTTCTCAATTAGTTTCACTCTCAACCTCTAAATGTGTATATGAGCTTCAAACTAACCTATATTTCATATATATAACCATTAGGAGTTCACACATGTGAATATTTCATCGATACATTATCCATTTAAATTATCCTAATTTGTTTAATCATTATCATGATCCTAATTTTCATCATATTTTGACATTAATTACTCTTTTTTTTCAATATTATGGAGCATTTTGGTTGACATACTTGCATATTTTTGAGGTTTATTACTACAATGGGGCCTAGGTACATTTTTCTTGAAATTGGCATATAGGGGTAGGAATTTCCTTTCCATTTCTATTACTTGATTGATTGTCGTTTTCATATTCATAATGCCTTAGATCTTATCCCATAAGAGTGTGACATTTTCCACTCTATATTTGCACATCATAAACTATTAAATAGAAATTTATTTCACATGGATAACCTAATTTAGAACCTCTTTGTCATATTGGTGTCCATACTACATCATTTTATCATTACAAAATCCCTCCTTTTGACCTGCCATGACTCTGAATCTTAACCTCATGTCATCTTCTTTTTCATGTTTTGGTCATACCCTGTGAGGATTTCATCACTACATTTTACCTTGTGATGAATCTTATGCATTTTAATTCTCTCCACTCTAATTTTCACCACTATAATCACATTTTCATTAACCTTATTATTAGCCTTTTCTTGGTGTGTTTATCCTTCCTAGAGGGACCTTTGAAATGAGTGGTCTCCTTGATAGTCTCTTTTATCCTCACTGCATAGGTAAGTTTGTTAGCTTGGAACAATTCACTACCCTTTATACGAATGTTTCCTCCAAGACGTGCTTCCTTTATGTACTTCTCAAGGTCATTAAACACCAAATGGTATTCAGGATCCATTAGCTCTTTTTCAGGCTCCTTAATACCTCACAAAAAAACAATGTGTATCAAGCATACTACTACTTCTCTAACCTCATTAAACCACAAAGATAATACCTTATTAACTATCATTTTCTCTCTTTTATGGGCTTGTTAAAAGTTACTAAAAAAGGAAATTATCAATCTTTATTTACTTCTCTCCCTCTTTCTAATCTATGAAGGATATAACAACAAATAAAAAGAGAAAATGTAGCAAAAAACACTTCTCTTATTATATGAATCAAAATAGTAGCATAAGTTGTGTCACCCTTGAACATGGCACTTATATGTGTTAACACTTTGTAGCTACATTTTAACTTACCTATGAGTAGTACAATACATATGAGGCATTATACTCCTTTCGTTGGTTACTCTTCTAACAACTATGGAGTGTACTTCAATGCCTCTTGTGTTGTTGAATGATATCATGTGTTGCTCATTAATCATGTTGCCAAGTTACTTTTGTGTCATGCAGTTACATGTTCAAGGGAATTCTATATCTCATTCAAACATTTGCAGTCCTTGTTGACCTTTCATATTGATCATATTTTTTTTAGTTTTACTTCATGAATTCATCCATTCACATCATCTCTTGGTCTATTCCATGTTGATTAATGGGGGACACATTAATTCCCTCCTTTTATGGATTTTCTTCTATTAACACCAACTCATCATCTAGGAGTTTGATCTAAGAACCAATAGTATGTTGGAGCTTGTAGACTTTAGTGGCAAGCTTCCACATAGTAAAAAAAGAAGTTTACCTACTAATTGGTGGAATTCACAAGTGTTCATCATCAACGCATTTATTTGCATGATGTGCACTGTAATACATACCTAACAATCCATTTTTATTGTTAATGGATCCCCTCATGTCATTTTATTGTATACCTCGTTAACTGCTAATATAACAGTTTCTAATGTGCTTGATATTACCTCATTCATTTGTGTGTTGTGTATTTGTAACACCAAGGTTGAGTAGAATATCTTGGTATATAGGTATCTCACTCCTACATGGAACCTTTCCTGAGCTATATTGGATTTATATATCAGTTTATGTACTTCAAGGCCTATGTTGGGACACAACTTTTCTATGTTTATGTTTTCTTGCTGATGTATACTATGACATGGATCTATATTGTATTCTTTGGTGGCTATTATCTTTTACTTTATTGCATGGATCCATTATGAATGTCTTGCAGACACATACTAGAATTTCATGTCATGGATCAATAATGTATGGTTGGATATCATGTTCAATTTCCATTTATGTCGACCATAGGTATGCCCTCCTTAGGGATGACCATGTTATGATTGAGACCCAGGTATCAGAATGACTGTAATCTAGTCCTTTTCTTTTTACTCATTCCTTGCATTTTGACACTTGTTTTGGAAATGCATTTTGTCCATCAATTTATCTCTTGACATCATCCATTAGAGAGCACACTTTATATCCCATTTTCCACCTTATTTCAGATAGACAATCCTTATTTCCATCTTCTGACTTGCTGGTTAGAATACATCCTTATATCTTCTTAACAACACATCACTCATATAGGGTTGTCATCTTGACACCCATTTCTCCCTTTTAGTAGGGCAACCTAACACATGGGTACCTTAATATCCTTTGGAATGGCAGAAATAGAGGCAAATTTTCTAGAATATAGTAATCATGATAAGATTAGTTCAACCCACTTGTTCATGATTGGGATTAGGATCAATTATTATGGAAGTTTCATAAATTCTCATGGCTCTAGGTGTTTAGATACATCCTCATGATTCCATAAAAAAGCTTCTATATACATACATTGGGAAGAGGAAAGGGATTAATAGAGAATATAGCTTAGTTATGTTAGTGGATTTCTACCAAAACTTCCTTTGCATGCGAGGTGAGCTCAATCTTATAGTGATTCGAGAGAAGGTTCATGCGAAGGATTTAGGAGGTGTTCATTGGTATGATGAGGTATAACGTATTTCTACTATTTAGATAAATGAAATCATTTCTGAGTTATCTCTCGCACATTTCTTGTTCTATTATATATGTATGTGGATTTAATTATTGTTATTACATGCTAACGTACTTTCTTTTAAGGGAAAAAATTATCTTATTTGTGTTGGCCCAAAGGTCCAATTGAGAAGGGGGGTGAATCAATGTGAGAGAAATTTTACCATTTGATAACTTTTCATAATCAATAAATTACGTAGTAATGAATCATAACCATAATTACCATAATGTCAGAAAGAGAAATACATATTAATTCTACCATCCCATAAAAAATTCAAAAAGAAGCCATCACATCACAAAGGGACAAAATTTTTATGTGGTAACCCTTACGAGAAAAAATAAAATTTCTTCTTCTTTATCTTCAATTCATTACATAGATTTGTTAGTTACAAATTGCTAGAGGAAACTAACCTTGAGAAATGAAATATTCCACTTATTATAAGCTACAACTATATTGAGTCACCAACCTTGAAAATATGCAAGAAGCTACTCATTGTATGCTACAATCTTATTGAGGCACCAACCTCACTGATGAGTGGGCAACAACCTACTCTAGGATCCAGCCTGATTGAAGCTGCAACCTCACTGATGAGTGGGATCCAACCTACTCTAGGTTCCAACCTTATTTGGGATCTAACTTCCTTCATCAACTCCTTGTGATCCTATATTTCAAATTATTTTTAATATGGATCTGTTGTCATCATATATTATTGAATCATAAGTAAAACCAAAATATGCAATCACAATTAGTGCCACAACCTGCAATCAATACCACCCTAAACATTTCCTTAACCTAAAATAACTATCAAAAAAATCATATCAATCAATTTTATTGGTTATCATATTGCTTCAGATATTTCGCTCCAATTAGTTCATCAATCTAGTCACTCCAATCCCTTCTCAGAACCTGTTTTCACAATATATCCAAATCACTGCAACATGATCATAGGCCCTAAAAACATATAGAAGATATTCTAGCAATCAAATTAATTTCAAAATGGAATTAAATACCTCTGGTACATTTGTCTCTAAGCATTGATCATGCAACTTCTTCTGAAATCCAATTTGGACCAAGAATGGCTTAAAAAATTCACAAAAACCATATTAAACCATATATTAAACTAAGCATTATAAAATTTCCCTTTCTTGAGAACACTCTACAGAATAGAAAGCTCCAATCACCATTGCTAAAAATTATACACCATCAACTTTCTAAATATTAGATACATTGGTATCATTACTGAAAATAAAATTAAGAACGTTTACCTACTAGGGGAGTCAAACTTGTGGCCACAGACACAAAATGTTTATGCAGTATGAAGTGTGTTGTCATATGTGACTTGTAATGGCTCTCTTCAGAGTTAATTTTTCTATAAATTATTTTCAAACAAAATTTCAAGGGGTCCTCCGCATGTCAACACTCATATTGTAATAAGTCCATGGTATATCAACATTCATAGGTCAACGTATCAACATATAAGCGAAAATTATAGGTGTCGATTGTCTCATCAGTGTTCATTCTTCATTATGTTATGTTTAACCATGTCTTATGACCATACTTCTCAATACACACACACACACACACACACACACACATTCTACCAATAGTAGCTACAGTCAAGCATTTTCTAGATTTACACCTCAAGCTTCCACAAAATATAACCATTCCAAACAACAAATGAATAGTTTATGCCTTCACATATATGGATAATCACCACAGTTTGATCCTTGGATACATGGCTGATATTGGTCTCTTATGATCATGGATTAATCTTGTCGATACCCAATGTCCACATATATGGCTTGTCCTTTGTATTTATCAAAATGCCAATAGGAATTAGTCCTCTATTCTCACGCCCTTCATGAGACTAGGCATATTATAACTAGAGCATAAGAAATTTGAAGCATAATATTTATATTGAGACCGTTCAATCCAAACTAACTCAAACCATAACGAACATACCATTAACTTGACTTCAAATTAGAATGCCTTAGCCACCACTTAAATTGATTTTTGAATCACAACCTTGAATAGGAAAATAATGATCATAAGACATTTATTATTCTTACTATTAAACCATATGGTTTCATGTGCACACACAATCACACATATATGTATATGTATAAATAGTGGTCCCATGGATCATGAAATTCGATCATGGACTAAATAATTTTCTAATAATCTAATGGCTAAGTCATTAAAACTTGTGCTATGGTACATATGACCACATTAGATGATCGAGGCTAACATATATCTAGATCAAAAAATCATGTGACTATTCCCATATGATTGGGACACTAGGGTCACTAGTCATCCACATGATTATGTGAACATGGCATTATCATGCCACATGGAAACCAATCAGTAGTGCCACATGTCACTCAATTTTGACCTTTTCACCAACAAAAACCTATGATTTGTCCCTACCACATGTCACACTTCGGTAATGCCATATCACCCTACTAA
Organism: Pinus taeda; assembly: GCA_000404065.3. Taxonomy (NCBI): domain Eukaryota; kingdom Viridiplantae; phylum Streptophyta; class Pinopsida; order Pinales; family Pinaceae; genus Pinus; species Pinus taeda. The sequence continues at coordinate 82,275 of APFE030030409.1, read as the reverse complement.
CACCAACACATGACATGTCATTATGACTTTGTTTTCTATGTCTCTTTTCAATGTGTAATTCATTTAGAGGTACACTTCATTTCCTACAACCAATCAAAGTACACCATGTGGAATTTGTCTAGTTTTCTACATCATTTCTTCCAACCATTTATAATACATCACGTTGTAGTTATTGATTGGCTTGGTGGTTGTGTTAAACATCATGCATCTCTTGATCTAATCCAGCATCCATTCTCATAGTCAATCATTTGATATGAGAAAATATGAACATCATTTAACTTCTTAAATATTGTGTAAGTTCTATTGTAATTAGCCATTGACCTAGTCATTATATAGGGGATGCACCTAAAAGGTACAAAATTGTTAACGTATTAATATTTTGAGTTTTTTTCCCTATAGTTTGGACCTCCATCTAGTGTTGAACTTAAAATAACCATAACTTTTCATCTAAGAGGAGTATTTCAAATTAGGATATATTGTTGGAAAGGTATCAATGAGTCCTATGAGGCCATACAATTAGTAGAATCATTTTGATATCATAAATGAATCAGGAACTTAAATAAATTTAAGCACCTTCATCTTTATGTGATGAGTTACTTAAGAGATCCAGTTATCGTAGTGCTTCATTGAGACTCATATTGTTTCCTTAGGAATCATGAATGATACTTCTACTGTCTCTTACATCCCCTTTGACATCAATGATATCTTGTCATTATTAATGACAACATCATGTGAAACAATATCCTTTTTTTTATGACAACACAATCAGACATTAATGGTCATTGATGTCAAAAAATTAAAAAAAAAATTGCTGTGAAAATGCCTTCCTTGGTGAATGTCAATGTTTGCAACAATGTGTGCAATCTCTCCCCCTCTTAAATCAATGGATCAGGGTAATTGATATCTATTCAAACTATCGTGTTGATGGGTGAACATGATCCTACATAAGTATCTAAGAAAACTCCATAACTTGTTCTTGAATGATCCTACTAACCTCACTAAACCATGTTACCTTCCTTCTACTATGTTACTATTCTAATAAAATCTTCCCCTAATAACATGCTTCCAATGCTACATATAATTGTTAATTTAATTTATAAAATCTCCCCTTGACACCATGCTCCTTTATCATAAATACATGCCATCTATATATTATTTGATTCATGTTCCAAGCCATACTAATCGTTGTAAATATCATAGTACACACAATCCTCTCATCGATGGAGTTGCTTCTTCAAGTTTAGATTAAAAGAATGGTGATCTTGAAGAAGCTTTCTATAAAATATTATATCTAAGGGTTCAAGCCTAAGGGAGGTCCTCCTTTACCTTTTCTCCATCTTATAGAATTGATAGGAAGGCCCCCCCTGCCATTATACCATGTTGAGTTGATTTTTCAATCTCATGATATATGACCTTTATTATGACATATTTGGCATTTGAAATTGGTCTTCAAAACTTGTGGAAATGGTTAAGCAATTCCATTGATTTGGTCCACATGTCTCCATATATGTGCTTTATATTATCCTCTATACCTAACCACATCATAGGTTCTGAAATCCTGCACATTGTACCCAAAATTTGTGTATGAGAAACAATACTCAAAAAACCTATTTTGATACCTAGATATAGAAGGAGATCTCAACATTTCGAGGTTACTTTTTGGAGGAGTCATTTTCTCCTATTAATATATACATGATTTATTGTTTTTTGTGGGTGATTTGTGAGGAGCCATATTCATTTTTTGATTTTCAATACCTACATTATTTCTTTTTGTGGTTCCTTTCTCTCCACTTGTATTGAACCCCTCCCTGGAAATGTCTTGAGTGCCATTGAAATTAAAATTCTTGGCCTGGTGCACCACTTTCTTTGGATATTCAAGAGATTCATTGTTGGACGATATGAATGCTTTATCAAGACTATTGAAGTGATATTAACTTGATGAGATTTAGGGGCCATTTTTCTTGGGTGCTTCCCAATTTTCTTGATAACCAATACCTATCTTTATAAGTGGGGACCTCTACATGTTGAGTATGTGATCTAGGGATTCAATCCCTTTATGGAACATTGAATTAATATGCTCCAATTCTTCTCTTAACATAATCACCTATTCCTCAAGTCTTTTTCCAATTTCCTCCTTCTCATTTAGTTGGTTGGGTAGAAATTCCTATACTCCTTTTACTTTTTCTACTTCAACTTTGAGATAAAGAATGAGTTCTTTGTTCAAGCTTTTGTCTTGATGTTGTTGCATTAGATGAGATTCCTTCCTTATGAGAATCTTTATTTCTTTCAATGCACTTCTAAGTTCTCCCTGATAATTAATTTATACTTTCGGTTCTTCCATCTCAAAAATGAATAATATTTCAGCCATTTCTCATTAGTCACACTTTCATTGTTTTTATTGCCACTTTGTCATAACATTCTAGACAACACTAGCATGTATCATATTTCTTAATCATGGATATGAAAAACATGTTTTTTTTTGGCCAAAAAAATTTTTTGTTTTAAAAATATGCTTTATTTGATCGACTAATATTTATGATAGGTATTTAAAAGTAGTATTTTTTATTGTTAAGAATGTTCGTCGGTCAACCCATCGAACATGGTTAGTTAGGAAATTACAAGCTTATAGAATTTTCTGGCAAATCTTGTAGAAAAATTGTCATGTTTTCTCCAACAAACAAGTTGAACATGAGTTATCCAAATGAAATTATTAACACATGTTGAGTTAGGACAATGTAAATTCAAAATTTCAATAAATATCTATTGCCCAGGACATGCTTCCAAGGGAAAAAATGGAAACTTTTTTTTTTAATTGATATAATATCTAATAGCAGGGTGGTGTAGTTATTGACTAGTACTTGGTCCTGCAATGACAAAATTCAGTTGATAATGTATTCATTCAAGATCTATGATATGGTGGGTAACTTCAAAACTTCCATTAACGAATGGATTTAATTTGGTAACATAATTAAAAAATTGATAACATTCCTTCTCTTGTTTTTAAGCTCACACGACAAATTATCTCAATGAGTTGCGCAAGTTATGCCCTCGATAGATTGTAGCTAATATTTGAAAAACAAATTTGAACCATAATTGGGCTCAAAAAATAGGAAAAGTGATATCAACTTCAATTTTAAAAGATTAGTAATTTTTTCTCGTATTCATATTATATTCATTGGGTTTAACAAATTTTGATAGGAAAATCTTCATCTTCTTTTGTGGTTACTTTTAGCTAGTAATTTCCTCATTATCGATAGACATCCCTTTTCCTTTGATACCTAGATATTCACTCCCTTTAAATTGGTCATAATATATGTGTTATCCATCTAGTTATGCATAAATTATAAGCAACATTTCCATAATTGAAAAGAATGGCTAAAATCCTATGTTTATTATAGAAGCAGAGAGTAAACATAAATTGTCTTAGAAAGTCCACATGAGTTTTAAGAATTTTCTGAATTATAGAGAATATATATATCTATATATATATTATAAATTATAATATATTATATATATATATATATATATTTGACAGAAACTCCTTCACAATTTTGAAAACATTCTAATTGTCTGCGAATGTTTCAAGATTGGTATTTCCTTTTTAATTGAAATTTTGACTAGTTAGTAAAATGCAAGCCCAACCATCTTTTCATTATTTTTGAGTGAATTTGATAGGAGTTATTTTTATTTTAATTGAAAATTCATTTACTTTTTATTTCTAATAATTTTGGATTTAAAAAATCTTCTTGTGTAAATACACTAGAAGGTTACCTTCTAAATTGAAATACCCGCTTAGTTGACCAAAATGCAAGCTGGAATTCTATCTTTGGGTATTTCTAACTGCTTCGAGTTGTAGAAAATATGTTTTTTCCTCCCATGGTCTTATATAAGTCCATATTTGTCTTATAAAATTTCCATAAAGTCCATATATGTGTCTTAACAGTTGCATGAGGATGTTGTAGCAATTCCACGCATCATGATGGATTCATACTTATTGATAAGCTATAAGAAATATTGTCATAATTGAAACAAAATGTAAAATCCTACATACATTTATTATGAAAAAGAAGAGAGTAAAACTATCAAAATGGGCTTAAAAAAATGTTCACCAAGTGCTTTATAGGGGATTTTTTGAAAACATAAGAGAATATGCTTTGATATATATGTGTGTGTGTGTGTGTTTGTGTGACAAAAAACTCCTTTAGAATTTTGAAATTCATTCTAAGTTGTCTATAGGAGTGTTCTCAAAATTGGTATTCGTCAGCTTTTAATTGAATTTGAGTAGTTCAATAAAATGCACACCCTGCCCTCATTCTTGAGTATTTTGAGTGACCCCGGCGGGAGATGTTTTTTCTTTTAATTTGACACATTCATTTATTTCTATCTTTGTAATTTTGGATTTAAAATGTCTTGTTGTGTTAATACACTAGAAGGTTACCTTATAGATATGAAATTACCACTTAGTTGACCAAAATTCAAGCTTGAGTTCAATCATTGGGTATTTTTAAGTGCTTTCAATTGTAGAGAATGTGTTTCTTCCTTGCATGGTCCTAAACAAGTCCATATTTGTCTTATAACATTTTCATGAAGTCCATAACTTGATATATTTGTCTTATAACTATAAAAGTGGGCTTATAAAAATGCCAACCACGATCTTTATAGATGTAGTTTTTGAAACATAAAATAATATACTTGGAGGTATATATATATATATTTGACAAAAATCGCCTTCAGAACTTTGAAACCCTTTCCAAGTTGCCTACAACATTCTTTTTAAAATTGGTATTCCTCAGTTTTTAACTGAATTTGGCAAGTTCAGTAAAATGCATGCCCAAACCTTATTCTTAAGTATTTTTAAGGGATTTCGATAAGAAACGATTTTTCTTTTAATTTCACACATTTGTTTAATTTTAGTTTTCTAATTTTGGATTTAGAAAATCATATTGTGTAAATACACTACAAGGTTACCTTCTAAATGTGAAATGCTCGTTTAGTTGACCAAAATGCAAGTCTAAGTTCTACCCTTATGTGTTTTTAACTGCGTTTAGTTCTAGAGAACATGTTTCCTCCTCCCATGAGTATAAATAAGTCCAAATTTGTCTTATAGCATTTTCATGAATTCCATAACTTTATAGATTTGTCTGGTAACTATAAAAAAGGGATTACAAAAATTCCAACCACGAGCTTGATAGAGGAATTTATTAAAACATAAGACAATATACATGGAGGTATATAGTGTATTTGAAAAAAACATCCATAATTTTGAAAATCATTCTAATTTGTATGAAGGAGTGCTTTCAAAATTGGTATTCCTCATTTTTTAATTGAATTTCAATATTTCAATAGAATGCAAATCCATCCCTCATTCTTGAGTATATTTTAGTGATCCTAGTTGGAAATGATTTTTATTTTAACTTAACACATTCTTTTACTTGTAGTTTCCTAATTTTTGGATTTAAGAAATCATGTTGTGTAAATACACTACAAGGTTATCTTCTAAATGTGAAATTCCCACTTAGTTGACAAAAATGTGAGACTAAGTTCTATCCTTGTGTATTTTTAAGTGCTTTTAGTTGTAGAAAATATGTTTCTTCCTCCCATTGTCTTAAACAAGTCCATATTTGTCTTACAACATTTGTCTGAAGTCCATATATGTGCGTTAACATTTTCATGAGGATTTTGTAGCATGCTCATAACATCATGATGACATCCTACTATTGATGGGCTCAAATTTACTACCAACAACTAGGGTATCTCCTCAGTTTAGAACCCCAATTAAACTCTACACCATTTTGTTTAGGGATCACGTTCGGTATGTAGGTATGGAAACGGTCTTGGGATTGAATTTTTTTGGAAATAAGAAAGGCAATATCAGCTATACAGAACGTATAAAATTCAAAAAACACAAGTGAGTAAATGATGAATGCCCCATAAAATAGATACCATAAATAGCAACAATAGAACTTCAAAGCATGAATCTTAAGAAAAGAACCATTAGCAAGAATCAAAATAAGACCATTCATAGATAAAGTATAAATTAGCAACCAAGAATGAGTTCAATATTGTTAAGCATTTAAAACATAAGTAAGTGCATGATCCACAATGATACTATGGAAATATTAATAAAATAGTTTATCAACATAAGCATAAGGCTAACATATCATATACCATCCATGTGTTGCAAAGGAAAACTCATAGACCAAAAGATGCATGAGGAGATAGTACGCCAAAGCTCATAGGAACTATTGTTCCTTAAGAAACCAATTTCCTGGCTGTAGGGAAATTGTGCTCAAGACATTAATAAAAGTTATTTACTATCACTTATTGTTTATTATATTCTCAAATGAAGGATTTTGAAACTTGGCCTTAGACTCTTAATACATGTATGATCAGAATATCTCAGAATGCCATTTGTTGCTAAATATAAATGATGAATGATGAAAGTTTTAAAGAAGAAGTTAAAGATAATATGTTGTTTTTTCACAAAACTATTACCTATAACTCATAAAGGAGATGAAGATTTTGAGTATAGGAGCGCTCTTTAAGGGATTTTAACCCGCAACTTCATTACTATACTTGAACAGAAGGAAACATAGCATGACACATGATAGAGAAATTCACAAAATTATAGGTAACAACTCATGGAAACTTCTGCTTCTTTCCTTAATCAGTGATTATATCATGAATGCAGTGGCTCGGTTCTCCAAAATTCCAACCCTTACTTTGTAAAATTTCCCACCTTTATACATTTGTGGAGCGATTATTTATTTTTGAAACCTATCTAACTATTTTCTAACTATATGAAATAAAATTACTACAAAATTTACAGAGGGTAAAACACCTCAAAGAACATCGAATAGGAAGAACAAAACTGGATTTAGAAGGAGATGATAACTGTTAGCTTGCTCTGCTTAATCCACTGTTGAATTTCTCTAAAGGTCCCTCAATGGTAATTAATCTGCTTTAATCGTAACAATCTATGTTTAGTTTGTGAACAACTTGGCTTACGCATGTATCGGGTGCATTTTGACTGGTCAGAACAACAAAACATTCGACTAACTTCCTTCTTCTTTAAATCTAGCTTTAACACTAATTTTCCTATTTACACAACAAAACCAATGCAAAACAGGCAAAGCAGAACTAAAAAGGGATTAACATGTTTTAATAAAATTATCACGGCCACCTATTTAGCGTTACGTTGACTTCCCCTTATAAATCACAATGGTGGTTATTTCTTTTACAATCCATTTATAATAGAAATATATTAAAAATGCATAACCATAACACATATGAAAAACTTTTCAATATAGTGGACCCACTGGTACTCTACAACAGGATATATAATATTTCGGGTTTGCCATATCAATGCAGAACTACTCCATGAGGTAGGTGTGCCAAATCTTGTACTCAATGGCCATTGCAACTATCTTTGTATGTTTTTCATCATGTATATGAAGGCATTCAAGGGATTCCACAATGAGAGTGCTTCTCCTGACCTTCATCTGATTAGCTAGAGTTATTAACTTTGTGTACACCCTCACCAGTTCCACCACATATCATGTAATTTTATCCTTTGCGACCTACAAATCCCTTGTGTTGGAAGCATTCCTAAAATTTTCTAGAAATGCTTGAACTTCCTGTAGGATTTCCTCTTGCTTCATCACTTTTCCAACTGCTCAAATAGATGGAGCCCCATGAATTTCGATCATTGACTTTAATCCTCTCTGAATATGTTTGTAAGAAATGAGTACCTTGTCAACATCCTTACCACCTTATCTCGTGATTGGATCTTAATGCATAGCTTGAATTTTTCGTTGTGGGTCGTAATCCAATATTTCTTTAGGAGAACTACTTATGCCTCTGGATACTTATCTTTGGACAAATGAATATTATCCATAGCTATAACAACTTCATTTAGCATGGAGTATTTTTCTTTTGTGTTGGCTCATATGGCTAGGATAGGGGACATATTTTGATGTAGCTTCAACATCTCTTCGTAAACCACTACCGTGGATGCTCTCAGGATTCCATATTCTTCCTTGATCGAGGCCTCCAATTCCTTCATGCTCGAGTTGCCTAAGTGAAGTGCTATATTCTCTTCCTATATCCTCATGTTTTCTTCTAATTTGATAGCTCTTTTTTTAGATTCATAGAGATTTCCTTGGAGTTCTACAATCTAGTTGCTCATTCTCCTAACATTCATCTCAGTTATGGTCACAAAGGTGGTCCTCACCGAGGCCATTATTCCAGGATTCATCGCGGTGTCTAGGACGATTTCCTTCTCCATGGTTATAGATAAAGGCTCTGCAGGCTTCCTAGCATAATATTTCCTTCTTTCTTGCATGATATTCCAATTTACATGATCGAAGGTAATCTTGGTTAGGTCCATCACCTCGTCTTCCACCTCATCAAGAATGCCAAACTCCTTAAGAGGAATATACCCTCCACTAAAGGGGGTGGATGGGATAACATTTATCGGGGGAAGTTCAGCTTGCTCATTGAACTAGTTTTGTTGTTCAAACTCTTGTTGATATTTCATGTTGGCCTATTCCTATTGTCTTTTCAGTTATTCTTTGTCATTCCTTTTCTTTTCCTCTTCGGGCTTCTTCCTTTGTTACTCTTCCAGTATCTTCTTTTCATTCTCTTCCCATTCCTGTTTCTTCTTGAGCTCTTCTTCCTATTTGAATTTCTCCTATATCTCTTTTAGTTCCTTCCTTTTCTTTTCTTCTTCCTCTTAGGCCCTTTGTTCCTCTTCTTATCTTTTCATCCATTCTCCCTCCTTTTGTTTCTTCCTTCTTTCTTCCTCTTGCCATTTTTTTTAGGTTTGTCTTCTAGCTGCTGGTCTCTTGATTTCTACAACCATATTATTTCTTCTTCTCTTTCCTCTTGAGCTCCTTCTTTTTGTTGGCTAAGATCACATTTCTCTTCTCTAAATTTTTGTCATCTTCACCCTCATCTTTCTCACTCAGAGGATCTTCTATTTTTTCACCTTTGTTATTCTTTAGTTTTCCTGATGTCTTTTGTTTCTCTTTCTTTTTCTTAAGTGATGTTGACCTTTCTTGTAGGATTAAATTCTCTTGGGAATGCTTAGCTTGCTCATCCTCCTTTTCTTTCTATTTTCTTTGGTTGAACTCTTTGGTTGCATTGTACCAATTTCTAACTTTATTCTCATGAGATTGCCTGGTGTGCAGGTATGACCAATTAAAATAGTCCTTCTCGTAGTGAGCTACTAACACACTTCTACAGTCATAGGTATGATGACTCAAGGTTACAAAATAGAACCCATGTATCTCCTCACCTTTTGCCTCAACTTCCTTCAAGTTTTTCAACATTATATGCCACAATATTTTGAGGGAAGGCAGGCCAGAGTTTCTTCTTCTCTTTACTCAGTGTCTTTGAAAAACTTGTGGTCATTTGATAACATACCTCCTGTAACAGTAATTTTTCTATGGAAAAATTAGGAAGCACGGGAGGGATTTTGTATGAGCCTAAAACCCTAATGAATGTGCCCTCTTGGATAGGTAACCAATCTGCCACTTTAGTGATAGTTTCCATGACCCTCTTTGACATGCAAGGATGATCCTCTCTAAAAAGAAACTAATATAATGGGGTGATTAATGTCTTAGAGGCAGACTTATGCACACTTTTATAGCCTGGGTCCCAAAATATCCTATAGTGTTGGTGCACAAGTTTCACTGCAGTTTTAATCTATTTGTAGATCTAATGGTCAAACTGAGATCTCACACACACCACATCCAATAGTTATGAGGCCATGTAGAATTATGATTGTTGGTCAGCCTAAATATGTTCTATTGCATTTATGTTAGTGCTTAATGCAGGAAACAGGATACCGACCTAGTTGAAAATTGTACCTATAGTGGCAACGACATACATGATAGGGACCCATGCCCCGAGGAAGGTATCGATGTAAGACATCCCATACAACCAATTCATCATTGTGGTAATGAGTTTGTAGACTTTATTTATACCTTCCATCCTGTATACTTGGTCATTCTTTATCTGGAACTTAGAAGTTTCTTGCTACCAAGTAATTAAAATGTCCTTAGTTGAAATCATGGAAGCTAAAATACATCAAATACTGAATGATTCCTCTCTTTCTAGAAACCTGTAATAAGTAGTAGTGTCCGCTGAAGAGATGGCTGCAAAAGGTTCACCTGTATGATTTCTAACCACCCACCAATTTATATATATGTTTTGCATAATATAGTTTATGGTCTTTGTGAACGGGAAGATAGGAGGACACAAGGCCACCTTTTGGAGCTTAGACCTCTTGAAATTGATATATACCTGGAATTCATCCTAGTCCTCAGGAATTTCCTTCTTAGAAAACTCTGAATAAATGTCGAATGAGGAGAGCTTAGTGGTATCGTTGAGGTTGCATGTTATGTCCTTGTAAATAAGAGGTGACAGGTTATGGTAGATCTCTTCCATGATACTTTTGGTGCTCTTTTGGAAAGGATTGACTACCAAAGGTGCCATCTCACCAGGGAGAGAGGATATTAAATGAACCTATGATCAACGTCACCTGGCATGTCAGAAAAACAATTCAATGATGAGAGAGATGATGTGAATAATTTAAATTTAGAAGCAAAACGAAAACCATGACTTCAGATCTCCTAGCAAGGTCCTAGACATGAATTCTAATTAAGAGAGGTCATTGGATTACATAGGTCAGGGATTGTTGGGTCGCAAAGGTAAAATGTCTGATGTAGAGACTAGGGTATGTTAGGTCACGACTTACGGTAGGTAACATGATCGAATGGATTAGTGGGTCACAGAATTTAGAAGGGTCACTACATTGCGAAGGTCGTTGGGTTGTGAGGTAAGGGAGGTCACAAGGTCGCGACACTCACGAGGTCACTGAATTTGGCCTATCGCGACTTTTGGCCATGTGACCTATTCTTCGGGGCATCTCAATGAGAGGGTTGAGGCTCACAATGGGGTCATTAAGGCTTTACTTAGGCTAAAATAAAAGTCACTCAGATTAGAATCACAGTTGGGAGAGAGATGGGGCTTAGAATGTAGGCAATAAGAGTTCAGGTAGGTGAATAATCGACTAGAGGGTTACGTGGTCAAAATTACATATGGGTAGGTTGAAAGGTGGATAAAAATACCCCAAATCAAGGAAGGTGTAGAGTCCAGGGTAGAAAAGGGAAAGTGGCAATGAAAAAATATAACAGGGAAGAAGAAAGGCCACTTACATGGAAGCGTGATGCACCTATCTAAGTCATTGAACTTCTTTGTCCTTCGAGTTCCCAAATACAATTTCCAAATGAGAGGTCAAATGATCCATTTATATAAAAGTCACACGAGAGAAGTCTGAGTGGGGTCACATAGGTCACCAGGTTGCAAGGGGTGTGTATTCACACCTTTGTGACTTAGCAACCTTTCGACCTAGCGACCTTTAACAATGAGGTAACTAAGTCACAAAGTCACAAGATTGGTCGAGGATGAGAGATTTTGACTTTACGACCCAGTGACCCCATTAAGGATAGGTCACAATGTCACATCATCACATGATCAGTGAGAGGTCACAAAATATTTGTTGCGACCTAGAAAATTTACTTTCTCAAAAAGCGGTAGGTCGCAGGGTCGCAACTTTTAATCACATTAAAGCTAACTTCATGCGATCTATGACCTAAGTAAAAAAAAAAGTGAAATTTTAGTCTCTAAAAGTGATAACTTTGAAGGGTCCTAAATGGGATTGGATTATTATGGGACTGTCAAGATGCATATTTGGAAGTGAGTGATAGATATGGACATAGTTTAGGGGCTCCAAAAGTTTGAGAGGTCATGAATTTTGGAGGGTTTTTGTAGCAGCTACAATAATTGGTGATTCGCTTGGTAGAACATAAGCATATATACTTGTGCCTGATGTCATGACGAAGTGTACCTTTGTGAGTGTGTCATTTTAAGATCACAAGTTCCACTAACTCCTTCAAGCTACCCTTAGTATTGATGAGAAGTCCCTTGCTACTTTGACTTGGCTTGATATTACACAGAGTAAAGACATTCCTGATGGCTCAAAATATGGGTTTAGATAATGATATGAGCTATAAGGGTTTTTGGCATAGTGTTTGTAGTTATCTAGTGTTGCTTCGATGCTAATGAGCCTAAGAAATACCTAGGTGGAGTCACTACCTATAAATCACAAACGCTGCTTAACTTCTAGCGAGCCTAGATAGTACCCTAGTGGAGTCATTGCATCACCTCTCTATGCAGGAATCATTTCTTAATCCTCTTTCCCTTATTTTATTTTCTTATTCGTGTGCTCATTGACACTAATTTCTTAGGAACTTATTTCCCTTGACCGTTGAGGGATCCTGACTTATTTTATTTTGCATGAGAGGTTTTTTCCAGTTTCTCAGAGACTTTATTATTTTCTTCAGATATGTGTTGCTCATTAAAGTTTTCCTTCCCCTTCTCAAGCCAGCTAGATAAAAGAAATCATTCAAAACTATATAGCCAATTCAATAGTAGGGTGTAATTGTTGAAATATAGGGCTCCATGGATGACTAGAGTTACCCATTAAAATAGATTTCAACACTCCACCTTGCTTGTTACTTTAGGGATGATCAAGTGTAGGCACAGAAAGAAGTACAATTCATCCATTAGCATAGAGGCTAGCTCGAACCTAGGGCGTTTGACTTAGGAAATGTTATAGAATATTTTATGTAGGGCATAATATTTATTAAAGAACAAATACAAAATGTGTAAAGAATGTGAAAGTGCAAAGGCAAAAGGAGGGTTTAAGCTAATAAAAGTGTGGAGAAAAAGAGAAAAGAAACTCTAGTACAAGGGTGGACAAGCAGCTGTGAGAGCTGCTATGTGAAGTAAAATTTGAGGTCATGGCCATTCAAGGGAAGGGCTTGGACCCTCCCTTATAAATTCTACATCTTTTAGGTATGATGGTCAATCTTCTCCTTAAATTTAGAGTGACCAATAGACAAGGCCTAGAATTTGTGATGCTTACCTTTGTCCTCATGATACTTATCCCATTTTACCACTAGGTCGCCTACATAGAACTCATCACTCCTAGTTGAAATTTTATGAAGTTGCCTCTTGATTCATCTTTGGTGAACAAAAATTCTCTCCCTATCCTTCTGTCTTTCTTCTTCCAGTTTGAGGAGGGCATCGATTTAGTTTTTATTAGTAGGGCAAGGCATGCCTTATGACTGTTGTGAAAACTTCAGAGCAAGTAGGTATAAGTTGGGAGGTAAAATGGCTTCTTTCCCATAAAACCATGCCCTCATTATCTTATGTGTTGTAGTATCACTAACATAATCGCCTCCTATCAACCCATCATGTAGCTCCTTTAACACCATTTGGGCTTCTTCAAATTCCAAACCTTTAAGTAACACACCATGGTGGTGTTTGTGAAACAAATTCCCTTGTATCAATTTGTAATATGTGGCTTTGAGTCTCACAACCCTCTTTTGTTTGATGGAAAGGGTAGAAGGAAATGTCCCCTGTCCTAAAAATTGTTTCAAGTTGGAATACTAGGACATGGATTTGTGAGAAAATGTTTGGTCATTTTGGTACATGTCTATTTCTTGGTCCCAACCTTCTTTCTCTTCATATTATTCATTTGCAACTTGAGTGGCTAGTTTACATAATACATACACATTAACTGTGTGATTTGGCTTGAATTCCAAGTCATACTCCGAGAGGAAAGTCATCCAGTTAGCTCTTTGTTCACCCAACTCTTGTTGAACGAATAATGACATAAAATCTAGATGAGGGATGAACACTATTATGTGGTTCTTTATAATGTAGGGTCTGAAATGTTTAATTGCTTTTTGAACTGCGTATGAATGTTTATCCATGTATGGGTAGTTGAGTTATGGACTTTGCAATCCCACATTCATGAAGGATATCGGCTGCTAATTTTCTTTACCATCCTTTTCTGTAAGCACAACATCCAGGGATGAGTGGAAGGTGAAAGTGTACAAGATGAAATCTTTGTCAAATTCTCGGTTGTGTAGAGAAGGGGATTTCACGATAACTTTCTCGATATAGACAAATTCTTCCTTCACTACTTGATTCCATTTAAATCCCACATCTTTCTTTATCATGTTTTTCAAGGGATTTCTAATTTAAGAAAAATATGAAATAAATTTGCGGAGGAAGTTGATTTTACAGAGGAAGTATTGCATGCCTTTCTTGCCATTGGAGAGTGGGATTTGAGTGATAGATTTTATGTGCTCAATACCTACAGTGATTCCATATTTGGTTACAATATGCCCGAGGAGGTTTCCTTCTGATATTCCAAATATAATTTCTTTTGGGTTCAGTGAAATCCCATACTTCAGACAATGCTCAATATTTGCTTTAGATGGTGGAGGTGATTTGATCTCTTCTGCACGAACATAGTGAAAGAATCTAGATAGACCACCATGCTCTTACCCATTAGTCCTTTGAAAGAAATGTCGATCTCCCTCTGGAAGGTTTCTCCATCATTCATGAAGCTGAAGGGCATGCGCTGAAATGCAAATTTCCCCCACTTGGTTCTGAAGGTTGTCTTTAAATGATCCAGCTCAGTGACCAACACTTGGTTGTACCTAGATATCCATCAAGCAAGGAGAAAATTTCTAAACTAGATACTATCTAAAGGGTATGTTCCATGGAAAGGACCAGGTAGTTATCTTTATGCGAAGCTCAGTTTAAGTTATGAAAGTCAATTCATAACTGGATTTCACCTGACTTCTTCTATATAGGAAACAATTTGAGACCTAGGTGTAGTGTCTAAATTTGAATATGATGCATGCATCTAATAAATTCTTCAACTCCTTCTAAATAAGAGATTTCAGCACCGGGTGTCCTTTTCTTAGCTTTTGTTAGAATGGTTTGAATCCTTGCTTTATAAGAATAACATGTTGTAAGATGCAAGTGTCATACGTCTTTAGGTCATCATACATCTAGTAAAACACATCTTGATACATTCTGAAGAAGTTGATAAATGATTGCCTCTTGTTACGAAAACATCTGATACAAATGTTAATAAAATTGGGGCCAACTTTAGTTCAGAGATTGATTTTTTCATGAGAGAGTGTGGAGCTTTGTGTCTTGGTATTCAGGGGACCATAGAAATGGTTATGTAGATCGAATAACTTCTCTAGCATAACAACACATTTGGACATGGGATTTCCATTATTCTCATCTACTTTTCCTTGTAAGGATTTTTCATGCTCTTTATCATCTATTGTCGCATCCTTGAAAACCTCAATGTTAGCCATAAAATAATGTATTTGTTGATCATCATTGAAAACGGATAGATTAGTTACATTATCTAGGACAATAGGATTATAAATAATCTCAATAGAAAAACCATCTCTTAAAGGCTTAAACCTAGCTACAGCAGTATTTAAATTGCCAGTGACAAAATTATTGACCCTATGGACATAATTGATAACAACATATTTAAAAGAAGAAACTAAACGCCATAACTCATGCCGATATTTTTTTAGATGTGGTGAAAAATAGTGAATAGAATTTCGTACCTGCCTTGTTATAATCTCATAATCATCGATCACCTTTAAAAATACAACCTTCATATCAATAGCCTTTTAAAGTCCAAGGATCAATGCATCATACTCTACACAGTTGTTAATGCACTGAAAGTCTAGCCTAACAGAAATTAAAAAATTGTTTTTTTTGGTGGTCCATAAGGATATAGCCTACACTAACTCTGTCATGAGTTTTAGACCTGTCATAATATAAAGTCCACATTTCATTCTTAGTTACATCAATATTATTTACATCTATAATATAGGGTTCATTAGCATCATCTGGAAGGCAAGGAAAAAGTTCCAACTGCGTATCAGGAGAAATAGGTGATTGCAGGGCTTCATAACACCCAATACAAAAGCACATTCCCAACTCTTCCTGAGTGAAACTAATTGTCTTATTTGAGGGTTCTTCATGTATGGCTCTCTATTGAATCTAATTTAGTTGTTCTTACCTTCATATGGAAGCCATAAGTGATACCAATCAGTCATAAAATATCCCTGGATTTTACTTGACCAATTTCTACTAATTAACAACCCATATGGCTTTACGATGTCAACCAGCACCATGTTAATCCATTTATTCACCCTAGAATCAGAAGGTTGATTATTACATTGTTCAATTCTTCGACTGTGAGAACTTGATATCTATCCAGCTAAATAATTTTAGCATCCATCTTCTATTTTGGATGTTCAATTTTGTCTAGATCAATAAAGGCATGACATTAGTTGATGCATTAGAATCAACAAGACAGTTGTGCACGTTGTTGTTAAAGATCTCATGTTAGGAGAAACGGTGGGGTTGAGCCTCTGGAATTTGAATTAGTAGCATTAACAATGGACTGGAGGTTAACAGAGGTTTGGGACTAGCTTAGTGAGCTAACTTTTGAGGATGAGGTTTACTTGTTGGTGTTTGGCTGTCCTGGCAAGCTCATACAACGAAATATTGGCCCTTATCTTCTTCATATCTTCAATGATGTTGTACCCTGCTCTAACTTAGCACTTCCTATTATAGATTCTTATGGGATGGAAGTGGCTTACACAAAATTTCTTGAGGTTTCAGGGATTATGGAGGTGCCCTTAGTACCAACTGAAGTATCTTTGGGATTTTGGCTCGAGGATTTGCTAGGGTTGGAGACTAAGGGTTGATTTTAGTTATTTGGTGGAAGAATTCTCCTTAAAAATGCCTGCTTCTTCTCTCCCAGTCTAGGATCTAGTACTGGCCCCTTACTCCTTTGGTTATAAGTCTTCTGTGGCTTAGGGGGATGGGTGTCTCATATGTTGACTTCTTGCATAGATTGGACTTCCCCTCCATGAATGACCTAGAAAGTTATAACAGTGGAACCAACATTTTCATATGTGGGAGGGGCTTCATCTTAGGGGTCACTGGATTCTTCTTCATTAGATCCAATTTTTTGCTCATCAAGCATCTGGGTAACTATTGTAGTTATATTGAGTATCCATTGGGGACACATTTTTTTCTGAATGGACAGCTTGGTGAAACGTGCAATAATTTTCCATACCTAGAACTTCTACATTGAAGTTCGCATTTGGAGCTTTGCGCTGATTTTTAGGGGAGTTGGTGTTATTCTTAAAGAAAGGTTTAACAGATCTAGGTGGATATTGGTGGCCACCTTCCTATTCCACTTGGACACCCAACACTATCTCTTTTAGCTTTTCGGTTTCCTTAATTGTAGCATAGTTTACTATTTTTGGCAGTTTTTCGAGTCTTGAACTTCCGTAGTCGTTTTGAGGCCCTAAATGGAATTTTCAAGGAAAAAGGAAACACTGGAAATGTCCCAAACTAGCATGGTAATTATTTTTTTCTTTCTCTTCGAGATCTTCAAAATGAGGTATTATGATAGTCAAACGAAGATCATATGCCAACGTTACGACCCTGGGAAGTCGACGTACCAATTTACCCAAACGGGGCCCACTGTTTTGGCACTTCATCTCCTAGGGTTAGGGTTTTGGTTGTTTAGGGTTTCCCATTGTTTCTCAATAATAAATAGGAATTTGAGCCTCATTGTAACACAGTTTGAAGGCATGTAGCTGCCACATCACTTCTTAGAGATAAGCTACCATCGCCCAAGATAGTCTTATTTCCATTCTATTTGTAAGCATATTTTAGTACTTAATATTAATGAAATGAAGTGTTATTTCTATTAAATCTTTGTATTTATGGCTATATCTATAACTTTTTACGTTTCTGTTTAAATCCGGATCAGTGGTATCAGAGCAGTTTTCTTTTTATCTGTTTTTCATTGCATGTCCCCAATGAGGTCGAGATATAAGGAGTTAGGGCTTGAACTGGTCGAACCTTTGCAAGACTAGCCTTGCAAATCTCGATGGCCTCCCATGGCATATGAAAAGAAAGATTAGGGGGAAGGAGATCTTATCAAAATCTTGCTCGAAGAAGCCCTCAAGTGACAAAGGAATGTGATGATGGACAATTTTGTCTAGATCCTTCAACGACTACCCAAGGGTGACGCATCTACTTCTAGAGGCTACTCTGGAAGCGCCACACCCTTTAAGGTACATGTTAACTTTGAAATTCCATATTTGAGGGTCAAATAGATGCAGATGTTGTGATAAATGGTTAAATCTGCTAGAAGGATATTTTTCCATTCATGATTTTTCCAGTTGGGAAAAGATCAGTTTTACACTTCTCAAAGAAGCCCCCCATGTTAAGGACTGGTGGGAAACCTACTATGAGCATAAGGATAAAAGTATGAACTCACTAATTTCAGCTGCATCCACTTGGAATTCATTCTAGGGTGCCATCAAGGAGCAGTACCACCCAGTCGGGAGCTATGAGGATAAATACATAAATTGGACAATGTTGGGACGGGGAAGGGACCAAGATGTAAGAGAGTTTACCAATGTTTTTCATACCCTTCGCACGAAGTTGGGCATCAAGGATTATGAGAACCATTTGGTTCTCAAGTACCGCGACTACCTACACAGGTACATCCAGGACGAGATGGAGTTCTTGAACATCTCCTTACTCAGCATGACATACCGATATGTCACCAAGATCGAGAAAAATTTAAACAGAAGAAGTGATACATTGGATCTATGAATCTGAAGCAAGGGAAATGTACCTCCAAACTATAGAACAAAGGACAAATCCAAGGTGAGGTGGCCCATGACAACCCACCAAAGCTGCAAGCAAAGAACAACACCTTGAAGCCAAATAAGGACACGTGAAAGTGGTGTGTTTCCAGGAAAACTAGTGTCTTTTCTATCTACTAGTCCCACTAAGACGGGTAGCTATCTTAGAAACAAGCAATCAAAGCAAATTGTGATTTCCTTTATGCATGATAGATAAGAGAGATGCAAATAGTACCAAATTCAATCTTCTGCTTGGCTCCTTGCTTGTTCCCTCTCTCCCTTGATAGAGCTCGCCACTCCTCTCCTACTTGGTCTGCTTTAGAGAATACCTGTAGAGGCAAAGAAGCAAAACACCATCAAATAATCTCGATCTATAATACCATAAAAAATGAAGAATCATAAATACATTGATCATACAATTGCATTCACAAATAACAAGATTCACAAATACACGATTATATCGAGGAAAACTCAAATAACTTTATTAATAGTAGAAGAGAGGATTACAACATAGCTGTCTGATCCAACATCATCCTCCTAGCATCAATGCCCTCTTCACCTCATGAAAAGCAGGATCACCCAACAATAAAATGTCTCTTCTCAAAGATAAACCAACAGCACTTCGTTACAAAATACAAAATTCTAACCTCTAGATCTCTCAGATGAGGGATCCATTTATAGATGTCTTGAAAGGGTGTGAGTCAGCTCTAGGTTTCGGATTACTGTCATTCCACTGATAGTTCTTGGTTCCACTTGGAGATTTCTTTGATCTCTTACTCATCCCTGGGTGAATTCATAGAGGGAAGTGTCATATGAGAAGTTTCTAGAAAGATTCCCTGGGCACCCACTTAACAAATTGTCTCTTCCATTTGTCTATTCTCACTCGTCACACCTTGCAGAAGCCTCGTTCAGTATAAATCTCACCTGGCTAGTGTAGCAGCTAGTATGCATCGCACCGTGGCCATGGAGCAATCATTATGGTCCAGTTTTGGCTAGTTCTGAGTGGTTTTTCAGGTAGAACTACTGGGAAATTATTTAATCAATTGACCATGATCCTTTAAGGTATCAAACAACACTTTTAGGGGTTAAAGAGCCCTGTTTTTATCTACATATGATTGGGGTTGTAGTGCCCAAATATGTCTATAACAGTTGCCCCCTAAAGCATGAGGTCGTAAATCTTCTGATGTCAGGTGAAATGATTTATCATGAGGATCTGAGGTATTTGAACTAGAAGGTGACTTGTATAAGATACAATACAATACATCATCATCATTTTATTTTCATGACCTAGCTGAGGTGGGCATTCCCATGCTCAGCTTTATAGATTCATTTTCATGTAAATGGAATAGATAACCATCTGCGGTTATAGATTGGTGATTCTTTATGTGTAGAGTCATCATCCTGTAGCTTGGATGATCATGTGTGTAGCTTCTGTATTTTTGATGTCTTTATTTTCCTGAATATATCTCAACCTGGATGGATGAAACTAGATCCAGGGTCTTCAAACTCATTCAATCTTCACCCAATGTACAAGTTGATCCATGTGAAAATATGTTTTGGAGTCGAACATGGAAAGACATCACTAGATTACCAACCAATGATGTAAGTTGTTAACATGTGCGAGAGGAATCACTGATAATGATAATGACCCTCAAGGTACTGCAATACAATTCATGTGGGGTGAATATATGAGTTGATGTTGAACACCATGTAAAATCTTTCGATCGAAGGCCATTGATGCAACTTGTCGCCGGAAGTGAGAAACTTGTCATTGAGGCATGTAAGCTTCAAAGTACTGAAAGGGTTGTTTCTAAGTCAACTTCTTGGATAATGAGCTGATGTCAACAAGAAGTGACTCGTCGTAGGAGGGCCTTGATGAATCCCACATCTACGACATGAAATGAACCAAATGATTTTTTGGAGGTGAAAATGATCTGATGATACAAGGTTCAGGAATGGTGGTCATGAAAAATGGAGGGTGAAGGTATTGCAGTGGATGAGGCATTAGCTGGGTGGTGAATTCTCTGAATGACTTCTCTTGAACATATCGATGACACTGAAATGGATTGGTAGCATTAACCCCAAGAACAGATGGTACGGAGGACCAATGGCGATATGACCGGTGAATGGAATAATCCAACCTGACTCAATCATGGTGATGGAGTGAAAGTATCATGTTCAAGAGCGACTTGCTACCAATGAAGTTCTTCAAGTTTTCTTCCCTTTTTCCCCAGTCATTACTGACGAGTACCTCTTTATTTTTGTCAAGCTTGAGGAGGATAACATATGGTTGTTCTATAATTTTCTCTTCGAACAAACCTATCGCTATGTTTTAGTGAGCCTAGTGAAAGTGAAACTCATTCTTGTCTGGCTGGACAAGTTTGTCACTATTGTTTTAACAAGTTTAATGACAAGGATAACTTGGTCCTTTTCATGTTTATATAGTTTGAAAAGGGATGAAATGGAAAATTCTGTAGTACTTTTTCATAGCATAATCCCTTATGTCCGAAAAAGTAAAAAATAATACGAAAGGGATGACTTTTCAATCGCTTTAGCAAGCCGAAAAAGACAAGCACTCGATCTTTTTGTTTGATAATCCGTCAGGTCCCAAAATATTAAAATGTATAGGAGGGATGGCTCTTCCCTTTACTTTAATGAGCTAGAAAGGCCAAGAGCTTAGCAATCTTTTCATATTTAGCGAGCCTAAAAAGAGCTTAAAAGAGGCTCGTTTTTTAGGAACAAGTGATGTTTTCGGGTAGCCGTTGGTTCCAGGTAAGTTTGGAACTTCTCAAAACATGGCCGTGTGAAGAGGGTGGCTAATAGAATCACTTGTTGTAGCTGTTCCTCAAAAGGGTAAACAATTAAGTGGAAGCATATAAACAACCAAAATAATGGAGGTTATGGTAGAACACAACCATGGCTCAAAAGGCTGATAGCATGGCAATTACAGAGGTTGTTTACTAAAGGCAAGTTTATTTTTTAATGAGCTTGAACCTTGTGCCAACATGTGCTCAGTGGCTGGTTTATTTTTTAATGATCTTGAATCTTGTGGAAACATTTCTCGTGCCAGTCATTTAAAGATGTCTCTCATTTGTAGGTTCATTTTTTAGCGAGCTTGTACCATACTAAACTTTGCTCAGTGACTTTTCATGTAGGCTAGAAATTACCAAACTAAAAAGCTAACTACACTAAAAGCCAAGAAACTACTGAGGTTAGGTAGGATGGTTTTGTCCTCTGTCGAGGCAAAATCCTTCCTTTGGTCCATATGGTGTGGAGACATTTCTGGACCAACTGCCTAACCTAAGAAGTTGACACTAAAAAGCTAAAAATCTAAAAACACTAAAAGGCTAAAAAATGAAATTGGTCGTATTTTTCTTGCATAAAGAGGGTCGTATGCCCCCAGGCATGAAGAAAAGGGGAGTTTATCGGTTACCATATGGAAGCCCTTGTGGCTGGGTAGGATCATTTCTGTCTGTTGCTAGACAAAAACACTTCCTTGGCTCTATCCATAGACAAAGGTGAATGGTGTGAGATTCCACTCACATAACCTATGAGGAAACAATTGTTTCAAACCAATCCCAAATCCTACAAGGAAATGGTGCCTCAAACCAATCATATAACCTACAAGGAAATCTATCTTTTTAGTTGGCTTTATCTACTGAAGCAGACCAGGGTGCATGCCTCCTAAGCTTTGTTACATTCACTGGACTACTCGCGGTAATTAGGTGGATGAACTAAAGGTTGGAGAGACATTCTTGACACAAAGAGACCATTCAGGGATGATGTTTGACTTGTAGCTGTGTTTGAGCCATGAAATGAAAGCTGGTTGATAAGCTGTATCATTTTGCCTTCATGTGGGAAACACATCACTCAAAAGAGTGTGGAAACAATAACTTCCATGATATAAACATAGTCACACCCAAGGAGTAGATTGTAATCTAAAGGCCCTTAGACTACCATCATGTTCAAGTGAATGATTTTTCTTTTCAAAGTTATCAAAAACTTTGGAAGGATCCCTAACAATTGACTAGTTCCTTTGTTAAAGCCTGACAAGTTTTGTGTCTCAGACAAAAGCAATGGCAAACCAAGCGCTTTCCAAGGAGTTGAGAAAAGGATACTCACTGAAGCCTCTGCACCTATGATATTTCTAGACATGATCATTTTTTAAACTTGTACTATGATTCAGAATGGTACATTAGATGGAAGGCGGGGTCTCGTTAGTTGATTCCAATCGAAGAAAACAACTAGACTTCTTGGAGTGGGTACTAGATAAATGGCTAGATGAACCTCCTAAACTGGGGAACTTTCATCCTGTTGTAAAGGAGCGGGTGGATTGCCCCCAACTTCATCAGACTTTGCATTAACAAAAAGAATTTGAATGGTGTCATTCTCGTTCTCTTTGGAAATTATATCATCTAAAGATGGACCTTCTGAAGGTAAGACTGGGTTGATTGCTATCTCAACCTATTGAATTTGGTCTGGTATGGACTCAGAAGGTTTACATTCAATGATAGGCATTTCAACTAATGATTGAGTTATGACAGTTATATTTTCAACTAGCGATGGACTTGGTAAGAGTTTCTTGTATCCAGGTGGAAATCGCTGTGGTGAAGCAAGAAGGTTATCCAAGGCACTTTTGGCTTCATCCAGAAAATGACAACGGTGAAGAGCATGATCACCTTCACATAATCTACATGGAAATCTGACCTTTCCTTTTTATCCATTGATTTCATTTTCACTAGTTGACAGTGTGCTATCAACCTGACTGCCAAATATTGACGATACCATATGGTGTGGATGGGGAGACCATTCTCTCAAGATCCATGGAATTCAAGGAAAATCTCGATGAAAATGGTTTCCTTTACAAATTATGCATGGAGATCTGGGTTTGGAAAGTTTGGTGTGTGGATTTTCACCAGATGATGCATGGTTGCCCCCTTGCTTGACTGACTTCTTATTCTTCTTCTTCTCCCTCATTTTCTTCTTCTTCTCAGCTACTTGATTTTTAGTATCACTACTTTCACCAAATGAAGAGGAATAAGAAGAGGGAGAAACAAAAAAAGTATAAGGTGAAGGGACAACTTCAATATCATCTGGTTGTTGATTCGATTGTTGAGGAATTACAATATTTGGAATGATAGAGGTTGAGAATTGCCATACTAGCAGGCCAATTGTGATTCCCGGAAGGGACAATGTAGCCATATATGGAGAACCAATATCTCCCCATGAAGAGAAAGGACTAGGATTCCCCCCAAAGGGGAATTCCTTGATTGGTGGACTCCATTACCTAAACCTAAGATTAGTGAAGGAATACGGATGTTATTCCGAATTAAATAAATTTTACGATTCTTTGACACAACTTTGCTTTTTCAATTTTTAAGAGTCGAGAAAAATCTAAAGATGACCCTAGTCACCTTCGATTTTTAATGATCCTGAAGTGACAAGTGCTCGAATGGAGCTTTTCTTTGAAGGAGTCGAAAAACAATGAAATTGACTACTCTGGAAATCTAGACAGAGGGATTACCAAACTAATCACAAAACTAAAATATACACCTTGGTAGTAAATTAAAGAGAAATTACCAAGGACTTTATGTACAATAGTCAATCTTCCCGAATGTTGTGTTCAATGCATTGTGATCGATAGGGTGGAAGACACAACTTCCTATGGATAAAGGATATCAGCCTATTATGGTCTCCCAATATATACTCGACGGTATGGGGAGCATAAGTCCATACTGTCACTTGTCATATCAAAGAGGAGGGATCACCCAACCTTCAATGAAAATGATAGTTACCAGGTTTTACAATGCTAGAACACATCTCCAGCCTAGACTTCTAGATGTGTTGTGTTAGGTTCCAAAGCATTTTTATGTTCATTGAGATTTATTTTACAGTTGATCTTGTTTGAAAGTTTTTCTTTCAAGGTTCACCACATGATGTAGATGTAAAATTCCTAAACATGCAATCTAAAATGATAAATAGTCGTTTATTTTCTTTTAGCAATGAAAATCCTAGCACTAAGAAAAGAAGCTAATGATTCTTTCAACATAGAGAAAAGAGCACACACGAAATACACTTTTCCTAAATCATTTTCCACAATCTAAATGAAAATGCACATGCATGTATTTCTTTTTTTGTTTCCTTAATATGAGAATGCCAAAAAGGAAAACTAAGTACAGATCTGAATTATTTTCTTCAAAGCGACATTTCAACAATTTCTTCTCAAAATGAAGGGAAGACTAAAACGACACTTTTGATTTCGAATGGAAAACTGTTTTCGACACTTCAAATATTGACAAATCAAATCAAATACAGTGACAAAAGTACAATCGACTATCTAGAGGAGGAAGAATTCACGACACTCTTCTTCTTGACCCAAAATGATAGTTACGACACTTTTGAATAAAAAACGACAGTTCGATTAAGCTACTCTTGACCAAGAAGGACTGTAAATGATGAAAAATACATAAAAGACATTTACAAATCCTAATCAATGGAGGCTAAATAATGTAAAGGAAGAAGGCTTCAACAATGAGATATTGATCATATGTAGCAAAACTACTAAATAGAGCTGAAAACAAGGAGGAAAAAACCAAGTGCCAAAGAGAGAAACAGTACCACTCAGTCATCGCACCTGTCCTTAAGGGAAATAGGGATGCATCTCACCTACAACACACATGAGGTGCGATGCACACGGACTGCCAGTTATAGACAGTATGATGGGCCAGGGAGCAAAACTGAGTTGGGTTTTTGCTCAAAATTTGTAGTTAATTTCAGTTATTTCAACTAGGCTACGATAGACAGTAAGAACAAAGTATACGGGTATTATCTTAGGAGGTTATCGAGCTACCACAAGGGCACTTAGGATGTTTGCAGGTCAGATGTTTAGTTCATAAACCAACCCAGAGATTGACTGAAGCAACATTCATCTACTTTTTACTTGCATATCAAGAGCAGTTCGAAGGCTAGCTGGCTAACTTCAGGCTCTGTTTGTAGTTTATGAAGCAAGCAACAATAACAAACAAGAAAACTAATCGCTCCCTACTGGAGCTACCATTTTGTTGCCAGGAACACTAGTGTCTTTTCGATCTGCTAGTCCCACTAAGATGGGTAGCTATCTTATAAACAAAAAATCAATGCAAATTATGATTTCCTTTATGTATGATAGATAAGAGAGAAGTAAAGAGTACCAACCCAAATCTTCCACTTGGATCCTTGCTTTTTTTCTCTCTCCCTTGATAGAGCTTGCCACTCCTTATCCTACTTGTTCCACTTTAGAGAATACCTATAGAGGCAAAGCAATAAAACACCATCAAAGCATCTTGATCTATAATACCATAAACAATGCAGAATTATAAAATACATTGACCATACAATTGCTTTCACAAATAACAAGATTCACAAATACATAATTATATGGAAGAAAACTCAAATAACTTTATTAATAGTAGAAGAGAGGATTACAACCCAGCTGTTTGATCTAGCATCATCCTCCCAGCATCAAAGTCCTCTTCACCTCATGAAAAGCAAGATCACTCAACAATAAAATGTCTCTTCTCAAAGATAAACCAACAACACATCCTTACAAAATACAAAATTCCAGCCTCTAGATCTCTCAGATGAGGGATCCATTTATAGATGTCTTGCAAGGGTGTGAGTCAACTCTGGGTTTCTGATTAGTGTCATTCTACTGATAGTTCTTGGTTCCACTTGGAGATTTCTTTGATCTCTTACTCATCCCTGGGTGAGTTCAGAGAGGCAAGTGTCATATGAGAAGATTCTAGAAGATTCCCTGGGCATCCACTTAGCAAACTGTCTCTGCCATTTGTCTATTCTCACTCATCGCACCCCATAGAAGGCTCTTTCAGTATGCCTCACACTTGGCTAGTGTAGCAGCCAGTATGCATCACACCTTAACCATGGAGTAGTCAGTATGGTCCAGTTTTGGCTAGTTCTGAGTGGTTTTTCATGTAGAACTTCTGGGAAATTATTTAATCAGTTGACCATGATCCTTTAGGGTATGAAACAACACTTTTAGGGGTTAAAAAGCCCTTGGTTTATCAACATATATGGTTGGCATTGTAGTGCCCAAATATGTCTATAACATGGTGTGAGTTCCGTAAGAGCTCCACACACAAGACAAGTGAGTGTCGGGCCAAGAAGTCACTAGTGGTCGAGCTAAAGGTTTCAGAATCAGATGCATGTTTCGACTTTGAGTCTGAACCTGACAAGGGGAATGAAAAAGGGAAGCAGATTATTGATGTGCAGACCAATGCAACTGTTTCCACCATGAAGATCCATAAGGAGGAACATGAAGATCCACAACAGGAGTAGCGCCTCTTCCACTCCCAGATGTGGGTAAAGGCTTCCCCACTACAGTTCATTGTCGATAGCGAGAACCAAAAGAACCTCATTTCAGCAGAGGTTGTAAAGCAGTGGGGCTTATCAACCATAACACACCCACAACTGTACACCATTAGGTGGCTTCAGTAAGAATGGGATCTTGACGTGAGCCAGAAGTGCCACCTTCCATACAACATCAAGCCCTTCATAGATGAGTTATTATATGACATTGCTCCCCTTGATGTTTGTGATGTATTATTAGGCCAACCATACTTATGGAAGCAACATTCTATGTATGTGTCAAGGCCTCGTGTTGTTATTGTTACTTTGGGAAATAATTTGTACAGGATACCAGAGGTAGCATTGCCTACCGCCATTTCTTTGGTTATTGGAAAACAATTTAGTAAGCTCATTTCCAAAACCAGGACATTTGTTTTCTTGATGATATGCCCTCAGGGAAAGAAGAAGATGGTGGCCACGACCTCTAGATAGGGCCCCTACGCATGAAAAAAATAGATGGAAAATGTCATGTAGGAATACGAGGACATCTTCACCTCTCTTCCATGGGTGCCTTTGCACTGTCAAGTCATGCACTCTGTTAACCTGACCACAGGTGTGCCACTACCCAATGGACCAATCAATTGGTGCTCCATTTTGGAAAATGATGGAATCAAGAGGTAGATTGAGGCACTGCTGCAGAAAGGCCACATCTGGCCGAGTTCATCACCTTGGGGGAGCCTGATCATCTTGTCATGCGGAAAGAGTTATTTTTGCTGACAAAACTAACCTCCCTAGGAGTCTAAGACTCTTTAGTGACAAACAAGACAATTAAGAGCAATCCTTCTCTAAACATGCATTATCATATGAGAAACCAAGTGTTTTTCGATCCTACCTCAAGTCCAACGCTGTTGCAGCAGTCCAGCCTCGTCGATCCAGATGAGCTCCTCCTTCACTTTGAAACCTGCATACACTAACAATCAAACGATTACATAACACCTGAATATTCCATAAACCAAAGCATATTCAACATATAGACCAAGGAGTATATGAAACAATTCATTAACAACAAATCATTGAGAAGAATGGACTTATTTGTATTAAGGAAACAAAAAAGAATCCATTACAACCTGAGCCTTGGTGTTGTGCAAGTTCCTCCCAGGGTCCAGCAAGAGTTTTCCTCTACTTTGACAAGCTCACCCACTTCCAAATGAAACAAGAAAGGATGGTAATCTCTCCTCACAAGCTTCTTAAAAGGAAGTCCTTATTCCAGCAGCATCTACCCTTTAGAATGTTCAGCTTTCACCCTCCCCTCCTTTGGCCCATGCCTGTATTTATAGTATTCTAGAGGAGGTTATTCAGTTCCAACATCAATGGGATACTCTCTCTTTTGGATGGGGTAGCTCCTCTCTTGATGGGATAAGCTCCTCTATCATAGGGATGCATGAACCATCTGGAGGCGCTCAATACACGTCAAAAACTCTTCTAGAAGGCTCTAGAAGTGACCACAAGTAACTTTTTAAAGATGAAACTCGCGCCTTTTGACCTTTACAGGGGTACGCACCCAACCTTTAGCTTACAGAGCGTACAAGTACGCAGGTACAGTGTATTTGGAGTGCGTACACGCAGGCAAGGTAGAGAGAACCTGCGTACCCAGAGATAAACATGTTTTTAAGTGACTTTCTCTCTTTTTGAAGTTTGACATGAAGAGCAGAGGTATGAGGCTTGACAAGGAGGACAATATGACTATTGATGGAGCCATATTAACTGCAGATAGTCATGGTGACAAATTTCAGTGTAACACAAGCCCAACAATTTTTTGTCAAATAATGATTTTTTGCTGTTTAAAGTGTATTTTTGAACACATACATTAATTCAACAGCTTGAAAAACCCATGAGGAAGTCAAATTGTATAAATTTCATTGCTCAAACTCGTGATTTCATGAAATCCCCACTAGATTAAATATGCCCTGAAAAGCTGCAAAATTTAGAATAGTTAGACTACAAAGAAAAAATTATGGTGAAATGAAGAGTTAAAAGTGGAAAAAACAAAATTAAGATATTGTAAATAGGTGATCAACCCTACCATATAAAATTAAAAATATATCTATATTTTGACAAGTGTAAAGAAAAAATTAAATATTGCCAACTTAGGAACTAATTCTCATTATCTCCATGGTGAAATTGAGAGTTTACTCAATTCCCAAAATTCTTTAGGATGGAAGAGTCTCACCTTTGTAACACTCAAAAGATTGAAGATATAAAACACATTCTCTTAGATTGATTGGTATACAAATTAGATTTACATTTCAAAAGATTTGTCACATGACCAACCTTTTCACTTAGCAAAACTTTCTGATTCTCTTAATGCTTGTCCACCACTAAACATAAAATTCTATAAGTATTTGAAGTAATATATTACTTTTTAAGATCCTATAAACTAATTTGATTTCTAAACATCATCAATAATTATAATAGTTTTTTATAAAGTTAAATTATTTTAAATATCTCTTCAAAATTAAATAATTTCTTATTTGTAATATTTAAAAATAATATAATCAGATTTAATTTATCTTTTCTTATGCAAATATTTACGAGGAAAAAATTTAGATTTTAAATTGATTATATCATTAACTTATAAAACAAGAGCCATGTGGTGGCAATGACAATGTCTTTGTTTTTTTGCAAATTGCGACCATGTGGGTTTTGTTTATTGTGCAAGAATGATTAATATTTGAAAACATAAGTTACGACATACCTTAAATCCCGAATTTTATATACTAGAAACTGCACTGGAGGTTGCAAAGGAAACATCATAAGGTATAAATTCGAGAAGAATCGTAACATATAGAAGATCACTAAATATAAAAATTAGTAAAAAAATGTTGTTCAAAGCTAGAAGATAAAGATAAATCACTTACATTACGCCAAATTTGTAGATTCTATAACCTTTCCAACATAGGTTGCCTCTCAATCTTCAAATATGCTCTTTCGACTTCCAATAACAAATATTTGATAAAAAAGATGCTCTTTTTCAATATCAAACTATCTCACTTGATCAAAAGGTTACAATATTTTACCACTTGCTATTAAGGTGATTGGTTTTTTCTTTGCTTGTCCTTGCTTAACTTCTTTTGGGCATTTGGACTGGTTTGTGACACAGGAGGTTTATTGAAATATTTTTTCCAAAATGACAAATTCAAAATTTACCATTGGATGAACTAGTTTAAAACAGAGCTACGAAATAGATATATCAATAAATATAGTCACCGATTCAACAAATTTATAATGTTTGATAGGAAATAAATTAATATTTTGTTGAGTGTTGATTAAATAATTCTTTTAGTTGACATAAAAACTTTATGCTTTCTTCCAAAAAAATTGGATATCCCTTTAAATTGCCCCATTTTCCAACGTCTCTCAAAGGATGCAAATTCATTTTCGTATGTATAAAACAAGGCTTCTAAAATATGTAATAATAGCAAAACAATTAACGTTCTCAAATAAATAAAAATAAATTCATATTGGGGACCTAAAAGAGCCTATAGACTGGACATGTACAACCAGAAATATGCATCTACCTTTTCCTAGGTCAAATAATGAAGAAATTTGCCACCAATGTAATGAACCCACACCTTTGTACCATTGATGCTAATCCAATGATTTAGACTCAAAAAATTTCTATAACAAACAATTAGTGCCCTTAACCAAATAGGATTATATTGCAATAACTACTAAAAATCTAAGTAAGTGTCAGTGCGTAAAAAAATATCAATTCCATTAATGAGAAACAATGACCCTAAAAAAATGAAGTAGTGTATA
This sequence comes from Pinus taeda, assembly GCA_000404065.3. NCBI lineage: Eukaryota > Viridiplantae > Streptophyta > Pinopsida > Pinales > Pinaceae > Pinus > Pinus taeda. Next base: position 51,472 of record APFE030030409.1, on the reverse strand, counting down.
AATGGACAACAGAGTATATTTACCTATCAACTCACGCTTTCTAACACAATAAAAGCATTTAGGAATATGACCAAAAACTTCAAATAAAAATAATTACGAATTATCCTCATGTGCAAATAATAGTACATATTTTCTATGTATTGAACCAACAATAATAATCTCTCTGGTGTAATGACCATCCAAAGCAAATTAAAAGATAAAATTTATATGTCAAGAACATTTACGATTTATTTTTTATGATTAAAATGTACGTACTTATATTAGTAAGAAATCATAATTTGATATCCCTTACTCTCATTTGGATAATTTCATATATTTTTGTTTGAAATTTGTTGTAGTAATATCTTAATTTAGGTATTGCCTTGTCTAGATTGTCCATCTGATGAGAGTCAATTGTTAATGAGTAAATAAATATGAAACAAATTAAATGATGTAAGATGCAATCGACATAAGCTCATGTTTGCCACTCTCGGAGGTTCTCTTCTTGTTCCTAACAGGTTAACACCTCTATTTCATGAAAACCTGTACACTTCTGACATGCTTTAGACCAGTGAGCCTTTGACTTGGTTCAACCATATTTTTCACCAGTTTAAAATTTCTTCTTGTAAACACTTCAACATTGGTATTTCTTAAACATCGTCCATTTACAATTTTTCATTTGCAAGCACCTTGACATTGGCCTTCTCATAAATATATCCAAGATAACCGAGGAGTAACTTTCCTTTGTTCATAGAAATAACCCTTAGAATCTCATCCTTAAAATAATTGATGTCCTCAGACCACCCTAGGGACTTCAAATTTACTCCTTTTTCTTTAGAACACAAGCCTTGCTTATCCACATCATTGGAATTCATTTGTTCGAGCTGACGACCTTGAAATTCTCCTCCATTCTAGTAACACAAATCTCCCAGCGGTTGAGAGCACAACCATGATAGTGTAGCCCCACTATCGTAACTTATGTAGGGAGAGAGAAAAGTCCCCATCTCTAGAAATCAAAAGAATCAGAGAAGGAGGCCTATTTTCAAGAGAAAGAAAGAAAACATCACTCAGTATGGCCTTATTAGCCACATCTTTTTTGCCACTGGGGACTTTGATGAGATTTATCCTAGTATTCTAGTAGCCCTGTTAGATTTCCTTTGGAATATGGTTGTAGTCTTCGTAGGCTGAGAACATAGTAATGGCTTCATTGTTATGTCCATATAATATTAGTGTATCCCCCTTATTGCTATTTTTGTGCCCATGTAGCCCCATATTATTGTTGTGCCCCATAGAAGCCCACTATTGTTATTGTTGTGCCCTTATATTATTATTGTTATGTAGGCTCTGATTATATTGTGACCCCTTAGACTCCTATATATAGAAAGGATGTCTTTACATATGTATCATCCAAGAATTTTTCATTTATGTAATGTAAAGGAGTTTTCCCCCTTGAAGATCATAAATTTTAAGTTGTTGATCTATCCATTCTTGTATTTTGTGAGTTGGTTGCATAACATTTGGTATAAGAGCTTTGGATTCTAGGGTTTCGCTACTTCAAATAGGTCATCATGGAATTTTTGTTATAAATTTTTTTATATGAAGCTTAAGAAATAGAAATTGCAACCACCTAGACCTGAAATCGTGGTGAACATCGTTCCAAAATTTTAGATCTTAGTTGGATAAATTTTACGAGATATTGCCTGAAGAAGTTAGGGTTTTTTCATGCTGTAGAATTCAGTCTCAAACAAGAGACTGAGGGAAAATCATCGTAGATTTCCCTTCAAACATCAGATTGGAATTTTGTAAAAAGTGACAGAAAGAGAACAAAATTTAGTTCCTTGTGTATTAATTTTAGGGCTGAAGGATGAAATAATGACATGTGGCATTAATTACAAGTTCTCTCTACTTAACCAATCCATAATCAGGTCATTGTGGGATATTTGACATAAAATTACTTTGAAGAATCCAATTTTGGTATGATTTGTGGTATTGGAAATAATACTCAGATGGCTATGAAAAAAAATAATTTCAGACCTTGGAGATCCAAATTTACAAATTTATATCCATTTAAAGATTGAGCTCCTAAAAGCAAGAAAAATGTGTGTATTTTTTTACAATTTCATAACTTTTGTTTGAAAAATTAGTTTGAAGGGATTACAAGGGAATATTGAAGCATATATATCAGTATTGGGTTCTAAAATTCCTCTCAAAAAAGAAATCTACACACATTAAGCCCTCAGAAATCTCTATTATGATACATGAGGAGAAGAATTGCAACATGATATATCAAAATTACAAGACCAAGTGCAACAAATTTCACTCTCATAAAGAGCAACCAAAGATGAACTAAAAGGGGACATGGATGGTTTAAAAACAAAAATAAAAGGTGACATGGATAGTATAAAAGGAAACATGGATGTTTTTAAAGTAGACATAGATGCGATGAATGACAATTTGGAAGGGTTGACAAAGTTATTGCAAGAAAGGCTTCCCAGTGGTGAAAAATTTATCCATTAAAAACATGATGAGGAAAAAAGGAATATGAATTATGATTTTAGAGACTCCAATGTGGGGTTTAAGAACCACCATATTCAAAATATAGATATGAGGAACTTTGATGGCAAGGATATAGCAACATGGATACTATAGATGGAGAAATATATTGATCTACAAGATGTTTAAACCTCACAAAAGGTATGTAATGCATCTTTATATTTAGAACCCAATCAGTTTGTATGGTATAGCTAGATTTGTTCTCGTAAACCACTTTTCACCTTATCAATTTTTACGGAGGAAATAATAGCACATTATGAAGATACAAAGAGAAACACCTTCTTTAGCCAATTGATAAATCTCAAACAAAAGGGTTTAATGGCAGAGCACATTAAATACTTCCAAAAACTGAATATTAGGGTAACCAATATTCTAGAGGAGCATCAGATTGATGTATTCCTAGGGACTTTAAAAGATAACATCCAGCATGAGGTTCACCTTTGGGAACCTGATTCACTGGAGAAGGTATTTAGGGTGGCAAGAAAAGTTGAAAGAAAAATTATGGCAACAAGTCTACCACTAACAACTATAAAAATGGAAGTGTTGCAGATCCTATTCTTCCACAACCTAGAAGGTTGACACTGCAACAATTGGAGGAAAAAAGAGAAAAATGGGTTTGTTACCGTTGTGATAGAAAATACACTAAAGGTCATAAGTGTGCAGAGAAGAAATTATTCTACATAGGTTGTGAAGAGGAGGAAGAAAAGGAACAAGAAAAATCAAAAGAGGAGGATATACTCCAGGAACCAACCATAGTGAAAGAAGAAATTAATTTGACCATATCTTGTAATGCATTGGCATGAATTAACACTCCTCAATATCTCAATATAGAGAGATACATGAAGAAGAAAAAGGTAATAGTGCTGATTGATTCGGGTAGTTCCCATAATTTATTCATTGTAAGAGAGCCAAGGAATTGAACTTCTTCCTATATCCAGCACCAGAGTGTCAAGTGGTGGTTGCAAATGGAGGAACTATAAATTTCTCTAGAAAGTTCCATAATATCAAGCTAACCTTGGGGGAATATGTATTGAATAGTCCAATGCTTTCCATTCCAATGGGTGGTGTTGAGATTGTAATAGGAGTCCAATGGTTACAATCTTTTGGGATGATAGCTTTCAATTTTCAAGAGCTTTTCTTGAATTTTTTTCAGGAAGGAAAGGAAGTTGAACTAAGGGGTATCATAGGGAAACTAGGAAAGCTAATAAACTCTAATGGAATGAAAAATATTATGAAGAAATAATAGCGGGCTGCGATTGCACAATTATTCTCACTAGAGGTTAAAACATTGAAATCATCTATTTCTCTAGATATCCAAAAAGTCTTGGACAATCATTCCAAGGTTTTTGAGACTCCCAAAGGCCTCCCACCTATTCGTGATCATGATCATGCTATATCAACCTAGTCAAAGTTCTTTCTCTGATCTAGTAGCATTTGTGCAAAAGAAGGATGGATCATAGAGTATGTGTCCAGATCATAGGGAGCTCAACAAGCTCACTATTAAAGATAAATTTCCCATTCTTGTCATTGATGAATTGTTGGATGAATTAAATGGAGAAGTTTACTTCACCAAGCTGGATCTTCGTTTAGGATATCATCAAATTAGAATGAAGAATGAAGACATTTTGTAAACAACATTCAGAACTCATGAGGGTCATTATGAATTTCTGGTCATGCCTTTTGGCCTTACTAATGCACCTTTCACATTTCAAGGTTTGATGAATTCCATTTTCAAACCCTTCCTTAGAAAATTTGTGTTAGTATTTTTTGATGATATACTAATCTACTACAAGTCTTGGAAGGCTCATGTTCAACGTCTTGATAGGGTGCTGGAGGAGAAATAATTATATGAAAAACATCCAAATGTTTCTTTGGAATACATGAGGTGGAATATTTGGGTCATATTGTATTTCATGAGGGTGTTAAGGTAGCCCCTAACAAAATTAAATCCATAAAGGAATGGAAAATCCCCACAACCATAAAGAATCTTTGAGGATTCCTTGGGTTAACAGGGTATTTTCACAAGTTTGTTAAGAATTATGGGAGAATGGTGACACCTCTAAACACATATTTCATTAAAATTGGATTTTTTTTATTACAAGAACATCACTAGAATTGAGTTTTTTGGTTATTTTAAAATTCTGGGTCCACTATTTTTTTCCTAATTTATTGAAATATGTGTTTCTAACATAATTACTGTAGAAAGATGTATTTTCTTGGATTCCAGAAAAATGAAGGTCTTTGAACATCTTAAAGAGGCAGTGTGCCAAGCACCGGTCTTAGCTACACCAGACTTCCCAAAAACTTTTATGGTGGAATATGATGCCTCAGGAAATGGAATTGGTGATAGTTTAGTGCAAGAAGGAAGACCCATTGCTTTTGAAAGTCATCCAATCAAAGGAAAGTATTTACACAAATCTATTTATGTGAAGGAAATGTTGGAAATATTACATGCACTAAAGAAATGACGACCTTACCTAATGGGAAGACACTTCAAGGTAAAAATAGATCATGATAGTCTTAAATACTTTTGGAACAAAGATTATCTTTAGAAGAGCGACAAAAATCAGTGACAATGATGTTGGCTTATGACTTTGAATTCATCTACAAAAAAGGGAAGCAAAATGTCCTTGCAGATGCACTCTCAATAAAGGATGAGGATGTGTAAGCATTGCTTTGTGTCATTTATACTATCCAACCTGAGTGGATAACCAAAGCAAGGGATGAATGGAAGAATGATGGAGAGGTGTGGTCACTCATTCAAAATTTGTAGCAAGATCCCAGTACATTCGATACATTTAGCCGGAAAAATGACTAATTATGGTACAAAGATTGCTTATATCTTTGTAATATTTCCCAACTCAAACAAAATATTCTTTTGGAATCACACAACTCTCCCTTAAGAGGGCACTCAATAGTTTTTAAAAACTTACCATAGGGTCAAGAAGGAATTTTTTTGGGATGGCCTTAAATTTGATATTTAGAAGTTTGCGCTAGAATGTTTCATTTACCAACAAAATAAAGTTGAGACAAATAAGTTCTTGGGTCTGTTACAACCTTTACCCATTGCAAGTCAGCGTTTGGAGGAGGTACCAGTGGATTTTATCACAAGTTTACCCAATTCTGAAGGAAAGAGTGTCATCATGGTCGAAGTTGATAGAATTACCAAGTATGCACAATTTGTGCATTATCACATCCTTTTTAAAATAAGTACAGTTGCTACTGCATTTATAGAAACAATTAAAAATCTTCATGGAAATCCAAAGATTATAGTAAGTGACAAATATCCCATTTTCACTGGAAATTTTTGGAAAAAAATATTTTCTTGTCTTGGTCCTCAATTAGCTCATGGGTCATCTTATCATCCTCAATGTAATTGAAAAATTGAGATAGTGAACAAATGTTTGGAAGGATATCTTCATTGCTTTGTATCTGATAAACAAACACAATGGGTCAAGTGGTTACCTCTAGCTGCATGGTGGTATAACACTTCCTTCCACACTGTAGCAAAAATGACCCCATTTATGGCATTTTATGAATATCGTCCACCATCCATCACATCATATTTAAGATAAAAATTCTAAGCTTCAAGAAGTGGAATATCACATCGAGCATCAACAACAAGTTCTCCAAGTCTTAAAGGATAACCTTGCTCTGGCGCAAAATAGAATGAAACAACAGGCATATATACATTGCAGTGAAAGACGTTTTGATGTAGGTGACAAGGTATTTTTACAGCTACAACCATACAAAAAAATGTCTCTCAAGCAAGCTAAGTGTTGGCATTATGGCACAGGTTTGGAGCTATGAGACAGGTTTTTTCCTTGATGGCAACTCTCCTTGGTAACAGTTCTCAGTTCAGGCACTTAGAAAGAAGAAAAAGACATATACGCAGGTTCATTGAGACAAAGACGCGTATACATGCGGGTTATACATTACAAAAGCGCGTATATGTTGGGGATCATACTTTTGGTCCATGGTAGTTAGTTATTGGGAATTGAACCTATGTTTTGGACCTTGGCGTCTCGTCAGATGTGTTGATCCCTAGTTTTGGGTTCATGGTATTAGAATGTTATAGTTTTGGACCATGGTATTGAGGAAGGCCTAAGACTATAAAAGAGGAAGGAGATCATGTGGAAAAGAACATTTGGGATTATTATTGAATATCTGATAAAGTGCTAGAGCTGGTATATTGGTAATTGGGGTATGATGCAGATCTGGATCTGAATGAAGGAGGAACCTTAGCACAAAAGGAAGGATAAGTTCTATTCGTGGGTCATAATCTTTAAGCTTGAATGATATTATCTTTGTATGATTTTGATCTGCTAGATGTGGCGCTTGCTTGATCTATAAGTCTAATAATCTGGATTAATTAATGATTGAATATCTGAAAGAATGAATTATCCTTTATAGATCTTTACGCAGGTTCAGTGAAGCGAAGGCGCGGATACATGCCGGTTCAGTGAAGACAGAATGCGTATATGCAGGTTGTTTCATACGCAAAAGCGTATGCACGCATTTTTCAGGCTGATAAAGTGGCGTATATGTTTTAAACTTTGATCTTGCTGCTTCTGTTCATTGCTGTTGTGTTCTAGGTTTTGTTTTGGTGTCTGGTTTCTGGTACTGTGTTTTGGGTACAGCTGTCAGAGAGATATCTACTTGATTCAGATCTAATTGGTGAAAGGTGATTGGTTGATGGAGAAATTCTTAATGATTGATTGACGTTCATGGATCCAGTTTGAAAATTTATGAAACGTGGTCCCTGGAAGAAAGAGAAGGTTGTAGCCTTCTATAGGCCAACACCTATGTACTAGTATCTTGGCTAGTACAAGAGCTAAAGGGGGTTGTAGCTCCCTTCCAGGAGAAGCTGGAGAACGAGAGAGGGTTGTATCTCTCTGCAGGTTGCAGCCTGCGTACTGGTAAAGGACTGCACCAGTACATTGTAAAAGAAGTTTCTAATTAAAGAAAGACAGAGACGAATTGCAGCAGGTGGTTTTCACCCACATTGGGTTTCCACCTTATATCTTGTGTTCTTGTGTGTGATTGTCTTTCTGCTCTGTTCTACTGTCTTTGGTTACTGGTTATTTGATTTTGCATCACAGATTAACAATCATCATCAGAAAGATAAAGTAAATTAAAAGTTTGCTTTGTATACACGGGTTTCTTTTTGCATAATTGCGTATATATGCGGGTTTAACTAATTGAAGTAGCGTATACAAATTTGACTTGATAATACTGATTCACCTCCCCTCTTAGTATTATTTCCAACAATTGGTATCAGAGTAGGTCCTTCTGAAGAAGCTTGATCGCTTGAAGGAAGATCTTTCATCATGAGCAACTACGAGAGGGAAGCATCAATCAGACCACCGGTTTTTGATGGAACAAACTTCATATACTAGAAGTTTAGAGTTACTGCCTATCTTCAATCTCTGGGTACTGAAGTCTGGGATATCATAGATATAGGGTATACTTTTGCATCATTGACTCCCACAGATCCGGCTGAGAAGAAGAAATATGAAATGAATGCAAAGGCGGTCAATACTCTATTGGGATGTCTATCATAGTCTGAATTTGTCAAAGTCATGCAGTATAAATCCACTAAGGAAATATGGGACAAGATTGTTCTGAGCTATGAAGGAGATGATCAGGTAAAACGAGCAAAACTTCAAACCCTCAAAATTCAGTATGAAAATCTCAGAATGTACAATGATGAAAGTGTGGCTAACTATTTTCTTGGTGTAGATGAGATTGTTAATTGTCTGAAAAATTTGGGTGAAGAAGTAAAAGAGGCTGTTGTGGTTGAAAAATTTCTGAGATCTTTGTCCCCTAGGTTTGAATCTAAAGTTTCTGCTATAGAAGAAAGGGAGAATCTTCAAAACCTTAAAATTTCACAGTTGCATGGGATTCTAACTACTTATGAAATGAGGAAAGGACGACCATCAGATAGGAGAGAAGATGCCTTCAAAGCTTCTGGAAAAGGAGATTACTATGAGTCTGGACACATATCAGAAGAAGAAGAAGAATCGAATTTTGTCAAAAATATTCAACGGGGCACTGGACGATTCCGAGGTAAGTTACCATTCAAATGCTTTGCTTGTGGAAGAGTAGGTCACTATGCTGCCAAATGTCCTCACAAGGATAATATTGACAAGGGAAAAGTACCTGTTAGATGGAACAAGAAACAAAATGCAAATAAGAAAAGCTATTACACTCATGAAGATAGTGATGGACTCTCAAATAGCGATGAAGATTAACAAGGTAATCACTATAAACTTCTAATGGATTTTGAAGATGATGATTACGTGGATGCTATAGATGTAGATGGCTTTTATGAAGAGATTTCTAGACTCAAAAGATGTTTAGAAGAAAAGAATATGATCATTGATACTCTGCAATTTCAACTTGATGAAAAAGAAAAATCTCTTGAGAAGTTAGAATGTGAAATTGTTGGTCTTAGGAAAGAAATTGAGAAAACAAAGGCCCTTAATCTTAAATTTGTTAAACGATCTAAAACTCTGGATGAGATTATCAGTGTACAGCATTCCCCTCTAATCAAGACAGGTCTAGGGTATAATGGAGAAGCATCTCAAGCTTCCACCTCCAAAAGTTATCTTGATGCAGCAAGAAGGAGTGAGCAAAAGCCTAATAGAAATCATCAGGTAAATCAGGGACAGTCTTCCTCAAGAACAAACAAAGACTATCAAGAAAATTGGGGGCATGCTACAAACAGAAGCTACAACCAACCACAGGTAAAATCTTCCCAATTTTCTTCAAAAATGGATGTCAGTAGAAACTACAATCTGTTGGAGGATAGTCGTAGGAATTTCTTCAATGGCCAATGTTTCTCTTGCCATAATTTTGGTCACAAAGCAGTTCAATGTGTTGCCTATAAAACAATCATGACTAGAGAAGCTCAAAAACAAATCTCGAAGAGGACCTATAACAACTTTTCCGCCCTTGATAGTGAAATTGAATGCTCTATTTGTAATAATTTTGGTCATGAAGATTCTGAATGTTGGAGCAGGTTTTGGAAGACAACTTAGAAGGAACAAACCGCAAGTGACATGGAGAATGAAGGAACCGCAATCAGAAATATGTGGGATAGCTTTGTATGCAGAAGGACAGGAAAATCAATGGTACATCGACAGCGGATGTTCGAAGCATATGACCGGTGATAAAGAAAAACTTGAATCATATACTGCTTTAGAAAAAGGAAAGAAAGTTTCTTTTGGAAATGATATCCCTGCAGCCATAAAAGGAAAAGGCATTGCTCAGTTGAAAGAAAAGGTCAAAGCTGGAAATGTTTTATATGTTGATGGCTTGAAGCATAATCTATTGAGTGTTAGTCAGATGTGTGATAATGGAACCAAGGTGATATTTCGATCAGATGGGTGTAGTTTTTGTGATCTTGATACAGGAGAAACTGTTATCAAAGGCAAAAGAACTCCAAATAATCTATACATATTTGAAGAAGGAGAACAACAATGTTATTTGAGCAAGAATGATGAACACTAGTTATGGCACCGGGGGCTGGGGCATCTAAGCTTTTCACAAATAAGGAAAGCATGCAAATACCAAGCAGTTCGTGGTCTTCCAGACATCAAAATTCCAGACAACACCATATGCAAATCATGTCAGTTTGGGAAGAAAACAAGAACTAACTTCCCTGAGAAGGAAGGATCAGCCAGCAGGCCTCTTGAGCTAGTTCATACAGATGTATGTGGTCCATTCAGGACAAGGTCACCTCGAGGAGAAGAATACCTTATACTATTCATTGACGATTTCTCCAGGATGGTTGTGTTAGGACTTATGAAGCACAAGGACGAAGCATTTGAAAAATTCAAATCCTTCAAGGCCTTGGTTGAGAATGAATCAGATTACAAAATCAAGTGCCTCAGGTTAGACAGAGGTGGGGAGTTTACCTCAAATGAATTTTTCGATTTCTGTGAAGAACATGGAATAAGAAGGGAATTCTCCACAGCTAGGACTCCTCAGCAAAATGGAGTAGTGGAAAGGATGAACAGAACATTCCAACAAATGGCGCGTGCTATTCTTGATGAGTCTGGAACTCCCGCAACCTTCTGGGGTGAAGCTACATATGCTGCAGTTGTTATTCTCAACAAAACAAATGTCCGAGTGAACAGCACTCAAACTCCGCATGAGCTCTGGTATGGTGAGACTCCCTCGGTAAAGCATTTCAAAATTTTTGGGAGAAAATGCTATATTAAGAATACTGATGAAAAACTTGGAAAACTTGAACCTAGAGCAGATGAAGGTATTCTCCTTGGTTATTCTCCCTACAAAAAGGCATATAAGTGTTATAATAAAAGACTTGGAAGAATTGTTCACAACATTGATGTAGTGGTTGATGAAAAGGGATACATCCCTAGGAAAGTAAATCATGAAGATATCGAAGAGGATGAAGACTACTCTCCAAATCAAACTGATGATGAAGAAGAGACCCATGAAGAAGAAACCCATGAGGAGCCAGAGGAACATATAAGGATAGAAGAAAAGACTCCTTCTAGGTATGTTCAAAAGAATCATCCAGAATCACAAATTTTGGGGCAAAAGGAAGCTGACATACAAACAAGAAGAACAATTGTAGAAGCTTCAAGCTATTTGGAATTACTCTCCTCCACTGAACCACAAAATGTAAGAGAAGCTTGCAAAGATGAATGTTGGGTCAAGGCAATGGATGAAGAACCTGAGTGGATTGAAAAGAACAACACTTGGCAGTTGGTTCCTAGACCAAAAGATAAGAATGTCATAGGGACAAAATGGATCTTCAAGAACAAGTTGAATGAAAATGGGGATGTTATTAGAAACAAGGCTAGACTTGTTTGTAAATGGTATGCTCAACAAGAAGGAATAGACTTTGAAGAAACTTTTGCTCCTTTTGCTAGACTTGAGGCCATCCGAATGTTCCTTGCTCTCTCAAGTTTCCAAAAGTTCAAAGTTTTTCAAATGGACGTAAAATCGGCCTTTCTGAATGGGGACTTAGAAGAAGAAGTGTACATTGAGCAACCAGATGGTTTCATCCTTGGGAATGATCCAAATCTTGTATACACACTAAAAAAGGCTCTTTATGGTCTTAAACAGGCTCCAAGGGCTTGGTATTATCGATTGGACAAATATCTTCATCAACAAGGTTTTTCAAAAGGATCAGCAGATATTAATCTTTATATAAAAATTGAAAATGATAAATTTCTAATACTTGTTGCGTATGTAGATGATATTATCTTTGGCAGCAATGAAGAAGCTATGAATCAAAGCTTTGCCTTGGTGATGCAGAAAGAATTCGAAATGTCTTTGCTTGGAGAACTGACATACTTTCTTGGATTGCAAATCCAACAAAATGAAAGCAGGATATTCTTGTCTCGAACCAAGTATCTCAAGCAGATTTTAAAGAAATATGGCATGGAATATGCAAAACCAATATGTACCCCCATGGTCACAAGATGCAACCTCAGTGCAAATGATGAATCAGCAGCAGTGCATCAACCAACCTACAGGTCTATGATTGGAAGTCTACTTTATTTGATCGGTACGCGACTAGACATCATGCATGCAGTGGGAATAGTTGGAAGATTTTAGGCAAATCCAAAGGAAACTCATCTTCAGGCAGTGAAGAGAATCTTTAAGTACCTTCAAGGAACTCAAAACTATGGCTTATGGTATCCTAGAGATACAGATCTCACACTTCATGCTTATACAGATGGATATTGGGCCGGAAGCATGGGTGACAGGAAGAGCACAAGTGGTGGTGCATTCTTTATGGGTTCTATATTAGTATCTTGGTTCAGCAAGAAACAGAGTTCGATTTCGTTATCTACTATTGAAGCGGAATATGTAGCTGTTGCATCTTGCCGCACTCAACTCCTTTGGATGATGCAGACCTTGCAAGACTTTCAAATCACTTGTACACCACCTATCTCCATCTTATGTGATAATACAAGTGCAATCAGCATTTCAAAGAACCCAGTCATGCATTCAAAGACAAAGCACATACCGATCAAGTATCACTTTCTCAGGGAACAAGTGACTGAACAAAAGGTCAAGTTGGAGTATGTTCCTTCTAAGGAACAAGTTGCTGATATTCTCACCAAACCTTTGCCCAGGGAGACCTTTGAATACCTCAGGAAAAAGTTGGGGGTAGTTGATGCATCATCTTGTTGTTAAAACTCATCTGTTGGTTGTACGCAAGGTTTATATGTGGGATATGCGTACATTGGATGGTTTATGGATTGGGTGTAGATCAATGGCACTGGTTCAGGGCGAGCACATATAATGCATTGTTGGCATTATGGTAGCTTAGAAGGAGATCGTGGATACTGATCTGATCATGGTTGCAATATGTCTCTATCTCTCTCATAGTCAGGTAGATTATGGTTCTTCTTGAAGAAATTTATGGAGAATTATGGATTTGGTCAGGGGGAGCAGTATCAGCAGAGCAAAGACTTAAGCATGTTCTCAGGGGGAGAATAACCCTTTGCCTTTGATGTCAAAGGGGGAGAATGACATTGAGGATCTTGAGGTTGCCATCAAGTCCAAAGGGGGAGATTGTTGGCATTATGATTCTGGTTTGGCTCTATGGTACAGGTGTTGTATTTGATGGCAACTCACTCTTGTAGCTGATCTCAGTTCAGGCACTCAAAATAATGGAAATTAAGATACCCACAGGTAATCCTAGAAGAATTCACAGACCCGCAGGTGCGCAGACCAAGGAGTGCGTACATGTACGCAGGTGATACGTTCAGAAGGTGCGGACCCCAGTTTCACTCTCTCCAATGCATCAAAATGCATGCACGTGGGAATATTCATGAATGGTTCATGGTATTAGACCGACAATTTTTGATCAAATGGTTTTTGTCCATGGTATTGCATCCAAAAGTGTTGATCCCAAGTATTGGGTTCATGGTATTGTGTTATTATGGTTTTGGACCATGGTATTGAGAAGGGCTTGCCTATAAAAAGGAAAGGAGATCTCTTGGCCACAGACTTGTGAAATTTGAATTTTTTAAGATCTGAAATTTTGGGTGATTGTTTTTAAAAGCTAGATCTAAATCAAGGAGATAACTTAAGGTGAATCTATTGACATGTCGTGATCTCTTGGGCGCATGAAAAGATCCGTGGATCTGACTGACTGTGGCTCATTGGAGGACTGTAAATTTGGCCCTAATCAGAAGTCCACAGGCGATCCATAGGTGCAGTGCGAGGGTACGCAGCTCAGTAAAAGGGTCAGTGCGGGAGTACGCTGTGAAGCCAAAGGTGCAGTGTGGGGTACACAGCGCAGGAGAAGGCACAATGCAGTGCACACGCAGCACAACAAAGGGCGAAGTGCGAGGTACGCAGGTGAGAAGAAGGCACAGTGCGGGTGTACGCAGAAAGTCAGAAGTAAAGGTGCGGATCTGAAGAAAAGTACGCAGAGCAGAAGAACAACCAATGCGGATCTGCGCAGTTCAGTCTCAGAAGAGCTAAGGATATACGCAGGCCCCTGTTGTTGCAGTTGCGGTCTTATCTTGAAACAATTGTTGATTGTCTTATCTATTGCAGCAGAGTTCTGGGTTTAGATTTCTGGTATTACTTTTCTATTTACAGCATTCTGAACAGTTAGGTGATTCATTGGTTCATTGTATAAGGAGATTGGGTGATTTTCATGTACTTGATGATTATTTGATGTTCATGGATCCATTTTGAAAATTAATGAAACGTGGTCCTTAAAGAAGTAAAAGGGGGTTGTAGCTCCCTTCCAGGAGAGACTGGAAAACGAGAGAGAGTTGTAGCTCTCTGCAGGTTGCAGCCTGCGTACTGGTAAAGGACTGCACTAGTACAAAATCATTGTAAAAGAAGTTTCTAATTGAAAGAAGATAGAGACATATTGCAGTAGGTGTTTTCACCCACATTGGGTTTCCACCTTATATCTGGTGTTCTTTGGTGTGACTATCTGTTTTTCTTGTTTCATGCTCATTATTATATACAACTTAATGATCAATAAATTAAGGAAGGAATATTGAAAAGATTTTGATAATACTGATTACCCCCCCCCCCCTCTCAATATTATTTCCAACACAACTTCCCTGGTATTGCATGTATAATTCTTAACTGTTCATAGCCATTAAGCAGCGATGCTTCCTATTCGAAATGAACCCTCATCTCTCAGTAAGGTAGAGCAGACTTCCAAGTATCGCAATAGTCCTGCACTATTGCGAGACTCGGGTTTTCTTCATATTTTTTAGAAATTGTACAAGCATGATAAAGGAGTGGCTTTAAAGTTTGTCGGGAGTTTCAGAAACAGGCGAGTGAAAATTGGGCCTCTCAAATTCAAAGTCACAGAAGAATTTATAGCAATAGCAACAGGCTTGGAGAACACTAGTGAACAATGGTTTAAAAATTAGAAGTTAGAAAGAAAGCGTTGGCAACGTTTCATCGTTGATAAGAAGATAGAAGTAGACTGGAAGGTAGGAGTTCCTCGCAGTTCCCTTCTAGGTCAATGGAAAGACCTCCTTTTCATCCCACAGAATTTTGTTACCAGTGAGGGAAGATACACCCGCACCTTGGTATATCATTTTAGAATGCTACAACATTTTGAAGCTGGCTAGCACGT
Organism: Pinus taeda; assembly: GCA_000404065.3. Taxonomy (NCBI): domain Eukaryota; kingdom Viridiplantae; phylum Streptophyta; class Pinopsida; order Pinales; family Pinaceae; genus Pinus; species Pinus taeda. Next base: position 36,333 of record APFE030030409.1, on the reverse strand, counting down.
CCGGTGTAGGATGAATTTCCCCTATATTCTACTTAAAAGCTTGGAGAAAATGGATAAAAGTGTGTAGGATGGACGAGCAGACCAGGCCGACACAAGGCTATATCACCATGGCCTGATAAAAATTTTGGTCTTCAAACAACTAGAAGTGAAAGGTATGACATGGGAGGCACTATTAAAACAGCTGCACAAAGGGACAACCACCAGAAAGGAGATAGAGGTCCCCGCCAGCACAAGCAAGGGCCCAAGTAAAAATGAAAAGGGAAGTCCATCTTGCAATAGTGCAAAAAGGAAATGATCTAAAAAAAGTAGAAAAGGCCTCATCTTCAAATAATAAGACAGTTAGCACTCCAATTGAAGAGACCCCTTCTACGCCCAAAAATGGAAACCTATCAGTCCTTGCAGATGCAGCAAAGTTTGCAGAGGTCGAAGACGATGTTCTGTTATTTGATTTCATCAAAAAGCCCCAGAAAAATAATAAATTCTCTAATGCAGGCAAAGAACCACAATCCCCATAGGGCGTGGAATCCCCTCCTGCACCAGTACAAGAAGAAGCACCAGTGCGAGAAGAAGAACTGGAAAAAGAAGCAGAAAATGAAGAAGGAGAAGGAGAAGAGACAGAAGGAGAAGAAACAAACAATGAAGAAGAAGCAGGAAGAGAAGAATCTAAAGAAGAAGAGGCGTAATCCAAAGAAGAAAAGGCAGAATCTGAAAAAGAAGAGGCAGAACCTAGAGAAGAAGAAGGAGAGGTAGGAGAAGAAGAACCAGAGGAGGAAGAACCAGAAGAAGAAGAACCAGAGGAGGAAGAACTAAAAGAAGAAGAACCAGAGGAGGAAGAACAAGAAAAAGAGGGACTAGAGGGAGAAGAGTTTCCTAATGTAATCATGGTGAATATGGAGGTCCCTGAGGAAGACACAACCCCTGCCAAAACAAAAAAAGAAAAAGATTTGGTAACTCCTGCTACTTGGGTAGTTGAACTAGAACTTCATGTGCAAAACTTAGAGCAGCTTGTAGCCAAAGTACAGGAGGATAAAGAACATAGTAGAGGATAATTGATGGTAGAGATCCAGAAAAAGAAAAGGGAAGTTAAAGTCTGGAAGTACCGAGTTGTGAAATGTTTTAGGCAACTTTAAAAGGTAACAAAGAAATGAAAGAACATCAAAAAGAAGAAGTTTGAAATAGTGCAGGCCGATGACAGTATACCAGAGAAGGATTGAGCTGGAATGCACAATTTTTGAAGTTTTTGTAGAGGTAAAGGTTTGTGTGAGGACACACAACAGTTTAGGGATGGGAGGATATTAGTCCCCTAATTTTCTCTCTTTTGGCCATTTTTCCCTCCCTAAATTATAACTATTTACCATTGTTTTACCTCTCTTATACACCCTCATCTTGCACTAGTCCAAGAACGATGACATATTTCGTATGAACTTTATATTTCATATTTTTAACTTAACTTAGCATTAATTAATTATTTATTACATGATTTCTTGCTTATAATCACTCTTGTAACTTATCGATATCTCCAATGTTTGTTTGGTAGTAATATGCTTACCGTGACTATTGATCCTAGTGCAGGATCGGATCTTGCACTGGTGCCAGCACAACAAATCCTTGCAGCAGATCCAGACCTCCTTGATCACCACCTCATTTTGCGCCACTTCAGCCACAACAGCATGATAGATCTGAAGGTAGCTGAGCTCCAGCCATGACAACAAGGCAATCTAAAGGGAGTCAAGATCAAACTTATGAATAACGAATAGCTAGAGATTAGCTACGACCAGTTTCGTTGAACTGCCTAATTTTGGAGGCGGAGAAGCTAAATTCTACATATCGGTTATGTAATTGGTTAAACAATATTTTTGGCCTTCAGCCAAAGATCTATATAATGAAGAATGTAAAGAGGATGAGATAGTTTTTGATAGATTTTGTATAGAACATAGATATAACCATGGAGGTGGTAATAGGCCTATATTTTGTTATTGCTCAAATCTGGGCTAGACTATGTATTCACGCATGTATTTACCTCAATGAATTAATAAGAAAGGGAGCTCTTCCTCATGTTTCATGAATCATATTTCTGTGTTTGAAAGCTAATGAATTGATACAGTACTGAGCATCATTTCTATTTGAAAGGGAAACGAGCTGGTTGGCCAGGGCCCAACCAACCCAGCACGTTTACCCTATTTTCTGTTTCTTGTAATTTATGTTTATATTGTCAAGTGTGATCTAATTTCTAGCACATGTATTCCTGTTTGAGTGAAAGCGGATCCGCTATGTGAAGTAGTTAGATTTCCTTTTCCTGCGCCTAATTTCGGATTGGTTTTCTCACCTGGTCCAAGCAGGAGAAATAAACTTGCACCAGCGCATGTTGGTGTGCTATGCATTTTCCTGCACTTGATTGGTTTTCCTCACCTGGTCCAAGAAGGAGAAATAAACTTGCACCAGTGCATGTTGGTGTGCTATTCATTTTCTGTAGTTTTGTTTGATTGGTTTTCCCGCCTGGTCCAAGAAAGGGAATAAACCTGCACCATTGCATGTTGGTGTGCTATTCATTTTCTGTAGTTTTGTTTGATTGGTTTTCCTTGCCTGGTCCAAGTAGGAGAAATGAACCTACACCAGTGCATGTTGGTCTGATGCAACAAGCCTTTCTAGTTTACTTTCCCCAATTTCTTGCTTCCATTAAATACTTTATGACAGGATAAATTATAAGGATTGTGTCTTTATTTCTACACTCTGTTAAAATCAGAAACATTCATTTTCATGTGTGCAATTTGATTTCATAGTATAATAACACTTGCAGTAATTAAGAACTTATTTCAAGAATTAAATGCTAAGTGCAAGAAGCTCTGATCTAGTTCAAGAAATAGTTTCTTGCCACGGGATCTGAGTGCTCTGAAAGTAAAAAAGTTCAAGCCCCTTGCAAGAAGCAAAACACTTTCAGTACAGACACCATTTATACCCTCTACATAAATCTTTGTTCCTACACTAGTGCAAGAAAATTGCGATAGTGTAGGACCAATTAGTGCAAGAAGGAAATCTCTTTATAAGCAGGTTTGAAGGGCCCATCTGATGAGACTGCTAAAGTGTCTCTGCTAGAGAAAAACACACATTCAGCAGTTAATCAATAGTTAGCTAGAGTGATTGCCCTTTATTTCTAAATCTCTTTTGCAAATTCATTCTTCCCTGTTCCAGTCTTAGATTATTTTGATGATATAAGTTGCATTTTTCTCTCTCTAGTCTGATTATGAAATCTTTCTTTTAAAGAAAGTAGGGATTGACATTAGAAATATTCATACCATCTCTAGCATTGCCCGTGCTTCGTCTCTAAGTTTACAAATCCCCCAGGTTGACAATTTAAGTGTTGAGGAGTTTGCTTAAGTGTAATTCCTACACCCAACAGCTTGCCTTCAACTTACCTCCTCCAATATCATGGCCCAAATGCATCAAAGAAGTGAAACCCAACCTGTACTTTGATCTCTTCAAAACATCAAATAACTTTCCTTCATAGATGACATGCGCATAAGAAAAATTTCTAAACATGTTTATGTCACCCAAGTGGACAATTTCTTCAATAAATGACTCTTTTTTTTCCATAATTCAAATACATGTCTGTAATAGAAGTGCTACAAAGAACATACAACAATAAAATCCATACAAACCATTCTTGTTTGGTGTTATGTAGATTCTTGCACTAACCTATTTTTACAATTTTGCTTTGGTGAAAACTACTATTTTTATCCTCTTTCTTGAAATTCTTACCATTCCTCTTTGGCACCATAACCATCAATGCACAACATGGCATAAGGGATGATTGAATGAGCCCATTGTTCAAAAAACTTTTGCATTGCATTGGTGTCTCTACATTTTGCAATTTTGTCAACCCTTTATGCTTACATCACAAAGAGAAACCTATTGCTCCAAATATATTTCATGTGAAGTTTCTTTCTCCTTGAAGGATGATTCTTTCACAACCTGAAAAACTTCATCACTCTAATGAACTGAACCAACTAAATCATAATTGAAACTTGCATTACATGCAACATCATTTTCATAAGGAATATTGTCATTTGGCTTGAACATGAGAAGTGCTAGACATTTACTTGAATTCACTAGTCTTTTTGCTTGTCCTACATTAACAATTGATATGTTTAACTTTTTGTGATGGCCTCCCACTATATACTCCACACCATACTTGAACAAGTGATACTTGTTTTAATGGTGGTAAAAGGCTGCTTTCCAATCATACAAATATGGACTACCCAACACCACACTTGAAATATCAAGTGGTACCACATCTAACTCTGCTTGGTCAACAAAATTTGCAATGATTGCAAACTTAAACAAACATTTTCTTGTAACCTATAAACTGGTGTATCTTGTTATCCATCCCAAAGGGTATGGTTTATGGTGAGTTATAGTTTCAAGATTCAATCTGTTGACTAAGTATTCAGAGATTAGATTCTCTTGTGACCCACTATCAAATAGTGTGTCAATCTTGGTGTGTTTAGATATGACCCTAACATGAAATAACACAATTCGTCTCTTTTCATCTGGAGTAGTAGTAGTGTTATAGTTTTGTGAGCTAGTTCTTGCAATATCTTGTTTTCCTTTGATTCTTATGACAATGATTTTGTTTTCATCACCTGATTGAGAACCTAAATCTTCTTGAGTGATAGCAGTGGTTTTCTATTTTCCTTTATTGTTGAACTTAGTTGGTCTCATTTCCGGATGGAGTATCCAACAATGATCCTCATTATGTCCCTCTTTTGAATAGTGTTTACAGATAACTTTCTCCCCTTCTTTCTTCACACTTGCATTTTTCTTCCCTTTCCATTTTCCTCCTTTCTCTTTCTCCTTACCCTTAGGTGGCTTTTTATTACTACTCTCTTCCTAAGTGCTCTTTCATCTAGATTCAAGATGTGTGGCTTGCACACATACGTCATCCAAATTAGTTGGATTGAACATAAAAATAGTGTGTTTAAGATATAAATATAAACCCCCAATATATTTTAGCAGTGTATCTTGGGAATTAAAATTCATGCCTTACAACAAAGCCCTTTTCCTAAACTCCTGTGTATAATCATGGACTGTTTATCCTTTAAGATGCCTAAAATTATGCCAACTCATAATGGATTTTTACATATAGGCTAAAAGATAAAACCATATTTTAATTGCAGAAACAAATTCAACCCAAGTGATGGATATCTTACCATGGATTCTCATTTCCTCTTGAGTCTTTTCTTCCCACCAAACTAGTGCAGCTACTTCTAGCCTTAATGAAGCTAACTAGATATTTATGTCGTCTTCTTGAAGGTTTTGAATTCTGCATTATACCTCCAATTGTCGAATCCAATTGTCCAACTTTTCTGCATTTACCTCTTTGTTGTACATGAGAAGTTTGAATTTTATGTCCAATTTCAGTACTGGAGTCTTTCCTTATGGGGTTTTGGAATGAGTATGGGAAGTTTTAGTGCTGGTAGTGGAAGATGATGTTGTGTGAGATGATGGAGATGATGAGGATGATGGAGATGGAGGTGGATTTCCATTATTCCTTTTAGAATCCTTCTTCTCATTTTTTTTGTCCTCTAAGTTTCCTTCTCCATGTGGAGGTTTAGAACTCTCTCCAACCATTCTAGCATTCCTTTCTTCATAGAGGAAATTAACCATCTCAATCAAAGTATAGAAAGATTTCTTGAACTCTTCCTCTTCTAAAGAGGGACCTTCAGGTTCTCTTTCTCCAGACATAATGGCTATGGATTCAAGCTCATAAATTGGTACTACTTGTTATTCTTGAATCATAGTTGAAGACAAACTTGAGGAGTTTCAAGTGCAGCTAGAATTGGAACTTTGGGTGGTGGATATTGTGGCCTTGTGGCTGTCCTTCTTCTGGGAATTACCTCAGGAGTTGCAACCAATAGCTTCCCTTCTCCTTTTTGCAACTTTAACCTTGCAAGCATCACAATTTTGTAACCATTAAAACCCTAATTGCAAAAACTGAAGCAGTCAAGCAATTCAACCTTTGCTATGATACCAACTTGATATGTTTTTGTATGATTAGTTTTGTTACACTAATAACAATTATAGATTTATAAATATGTGCATGCTTATTGCTCCTTGTGCTGAGGTTTCATTAGCTGTTTGTGCATACAATCAGGTAAATTTCCTTAAGTTTTAAAAGACATTCATGAGAAAAATAGTTTCAGAAATAAATATTGAACAACAAACATGTATTTTACAGTGAACCATCAAAGAGACACATTAACATAGTGTTTTGATGAAGGAATTCACCCCTCTTGGGCTACATCTCCTTGGTCCAGCTTCCACGGCTTAGGCCTCTACATTAGCTCAATGTGGAAAAATTATTGTTTACAAAGCTCTATGGCTCCTAATACCTACATCAATGTGTTCAGAATGTCCAAATTAGCCAAGAACACCTCTTTTTGAGCTCAATTTGGATGAAAATTTCTCAAGATATGCTTCATTCAATTTTTCCCTAGGAAACCCCGCTAAAACTAGAGAAAACTCCAGTTAGCACCACCAAAATTGGCCATTCTGCCGAAATTTGTGTACCTCTGAAACTTCCGCCAACATAAAAACAGTTTAATTAATTTAATCTTAGATTAACAATGCTCTAAATGTGCTTAACATTAGCCCTGACCCAATATTTAATGATGTGTCCGTATAGTGAGGGAGCTGGCCCGTGGGGCTAGCTCCCTCTACTCCCCTATTGGCTTCATTGTAGGTGTTAAATAAAATGTTGGGGCTATGGTTTAACAAACCTATCACTGGCTCGTTAGTACTGCATCGGAGTTAGGAAGGGGAGGTCATGGGTTTGACCTACCCTCCACCCATCCCTTAATACATTTTGCCACCCTAAATGAATATTACACAATTTAAATATTTCATGGACTTTGGTATAGTTCAGAACTATGATCATACCATATTACATCATATTTAAATGTGCCATTGTATGATATTTATGTGGATTTGGAACTTATAAAGTAATATATATATATATATATATATATATATATATATATATATATATATATATATATATATATATATTTATATATATATATATATATATATTATATATATATATATATTATATAATATATATATATTATATATACAATTTCCACATAATATTCACCATGAACCAATAGTTCCACCTTGGAGTACATTGGTCAATTTCACCTCCACACAACCAAATTGGAGAATCTTGAAGTGACACTTGTCACAACCTCATTGGAAAGAAATTGAATAAGACTCCCATCATGCTGATTATACTGCCATGTCATCATTCTATCATGTTTTGCATTTTTTTAGTTGTTTAGGAAAATGAACAACAGGCCTTTTCACCTTCATCTAGACTCGGTTTTCAGTGAAATGAATTGCGTTGTGATCGTCTTGACGAGATGGATGCAGTCATTCAGGTTTTGAGCCAATATGAGAACTTTGATTTTTGAGCTAAATACTGAACACTTAATCAAGGCCTATGACTACCTCAAAAATTATTCTCCAATGATGTTTGCACTTGTGATGTGATATCATCAAATGACCCTCCCTCACTCTTATTTATATGCTCCTTGGTGCAACAAATAACCCTCTAAAGGGCTCCTTTCAAGCCAAGACAACTTGAACAACTTTTCAATTAGCACACCACATATAAATAAAAATTATTTCCTTCATTTGATCAATGCCTCCATGGTTGCCTTGATTTCCCCTTGCTCCATTAAGAGCACTCCACTTGCAACAATGGTCAAACCACCAAAATTCCTCTTAGTTTTGCGCCCACAACTTTGGGTGAAAAACCCACTACTTGGGTACTTTGCCTAGAAAGCCCATGTGGTTCAACCTTCTCCTAAGCCTTGTACCCTAGAGTGTGGATGTACCTCCCAAACTACATAAATAAACATATTCTTTCTTTTTCACTCTCATCCTAGCCTTTAATTTTTACACTTTATTATAATAGATTTTGGATCTAGCTTTTATTGTTGTTATAAACTAGTATATTGCTCTTATTTTTTCTTTTTCATGCTAGTTTACTTCAACCAAGTGTAATTTATTTATTTTTTTTATGTTTTGGGATCTTCATTTAACCTTTATTGGTTGACCTAAAACTCTATAAGAGTTATAAAACCCTTTGCACTGAAATCTAGAAATTATCTTCAAAATCCAACATAAACCCAATTATTCGATCCTCTTGGTAGTACAAGAAATACAAGCCATTTGATCCCATATCAAGAATAAAACTTGTTGGATAACTAATATTATGGAATTATAAGCCTCACACAATAATATTCCTTTACAAAGTTAGCTACTAATCAATATTATTCAATTCATTCTTTATTGAGAGAAAGCATGTAACCAAAAAAATTCCTAATGTGCCCTAAAGCTTTAAAGCAGCTGCATCACTAACATTGATCCCAGTTCCTGACTCAGATTGGCTCCATGACCCCTCTAGAGACCACTACAGGGGGATGATCCCCTCCTCCTCCTCCCTCGCCTGATCTAGTTGCTCGCTCCTTTTTGAACCTTATCTCTTCGCTTGGACTACCTTGTCATCACCCATCAATATCCTAATTTGTGAAGTGAATGGACTCTATCCTAGGGATAGATCTACCCCCCACCATCCCCCACAAAGTAGCTGTGGTCATATTCTCCCTCTTTGTTGTACATTTTTTTTTTAAATCAACATGACACATAGTGGGGGCGGACTTGATCCATTCTGAAGAAAAAAAAAAAAAAAAGAGGTTGAGTTACTAGTTGAGCATCGACACAAACCCTACTAAAAAAATTATATATATATATAATGTGTGGAAGAGATCAATAAGTCAAGTGCTACAGAGTTACAGAGCAGGAGACAACTTCTAAAATATTGGTTTTTTATTGTTGGAAAATATTGCATGGTCACTTTTTATTCATGCATTTTCTTGTGTAATTGCATAAAATCACCACTATTTACCTTTTCAATGTATTTTTTTGTATGAGCTGATCCGATATTTGCATTGTTGTCAGATGTTGGACCTATTTTATTATGCAGATTTATGGTTGACGTGGTTGGTAACTTTTAATGTATGAATGTTGTAGTGAGTTATCTTACAATTATCTAATTATTTGGAATATTTGTTCACTGCTATTACTTTAACAACTTGTTAAATTTGATGAATTATTTTTTTCAAACAATAATTTCTCAAAATTCATACTTCATAAAATTATGCTCCCTAAATAGTTTAGCATATAATAGAATATTTTATTTACTTTTTATAAATAGGTTATAATTACATTTAGGATTTAGAAAAATATTCATGAAATCCATTTTCAAAATGTAATCTAATAAGTGGAAATTAAGCCCACATATCAGTGAAAAGTGCTATCCTAAATAAGTGTAGGTTTCTTTTGGGACATTGATTGGGTGATTTCTCTTATTGTTGACTAGAACATTTCCAGGCATCAACAATTTTGGTAGTAAAAGGAGGGTCATTGATAATGAATGGAATGTTTAGAAATAAGAAAAGCTAAAATCCATTCACCAAGAACACCATCACACTCAACAACATTCATAGAGTCAGACACTAATTCTCCCCCTAAGATTATCTCTTCAGCCTTAGGGACTAACTTACCTGAGTCTTCTATTCATATAGAATTCGTAGAGGTAACATAACCAATACATCAAGAAACTACAAAGTTTGGTGTTACTTAGGAGTTCTCACAAGATATCATGATTTCTAATTATTCGTAGTAAATCTACTATTGTATCATGATATTGCTGCTAAAATTATCTAACAAATTATTGCAAAGAAAAATGAACTGAAAGCCACTAAACAACATGAATTATCTATTCCTCTTCTATAACAAAGTTTAGGAGTTTGGCCATGAGAGAAAATTAAGAAGCTTGGACAAGAACCTATTGAATATACTATATAAGCTAAAGGTAAAAGACCTAAGACACAAGGTATTCCTATATCTTCTTTCAAGGTTATTGTTAATCCTCTACCATTTCTAAAAAAATATAGGAATATTTTAGTTTAGAACATGAGTTGTTAGCTTTTAATACACCTCTTGGATCTACACCTCCAGGTATCCCTCTTTATTAGCCCATACCTTCTCATTATATAACTCCTACTCCATAAGGAACTCCTCCTCAAAAAGTAACTACAATGATGGCTACTCAACCAAGAAAACCTTGGTTATCTTTAGGGGCATTTCAAATCTTGAGGGAACAACATGATTTACCTAAACATCCGGATAAGATTTCCCCAAATTTGACATTGATAACAAAGAAAATCCTTAATATCATATTAGTAGATTCATGTTAATAGTTCAACTTATGAATGTAGAACATGAGGATATTTTTTATCATTTATCTCCTTGAGGTTTTGAAGGAAAGTCCTCTATCTAGTATTTTTATTCACCATCTAGTTTAATAACTAGTTTGAATATTTTTAAAGAAGTATTCATCCAAAAAATTGGTGATAATAAATCACTAGCCACATTAGTTCTAGAACATTCTAGAATGAAAAGGAATTCTAAAGAAAAAATTAAATACTTCAATCATAGGCTTATAATCCTATTGAAAGATATTCTTGTAGATTCCTTACAAGAATCTAATGTGCTAATAGAATTTTATATAATTTTTTGACCATATTCCATTGCTATATTTGTTAAAAGAGCTAGTAAGAATGCATTAGATGAGAATTACAAGAAAAAATACAAATGATAATAAAAGATCATTGCCTCTAGCTAAAAATGTCACTTTTAAAGAAAAAAAATAGCTTACACCTACTGACTAACAATCTAGCTAATGACATCATTGACATAAAGAATGTAGCAAAGGAGTTAACATCTAAAAGACCATGGAGGTCATTTCTCAAAAGAACTACACCACCCTAGTAATAAAATTTCCTCTACTAATGATAATGAAGATGAACAAGAAGACTAGAATGATGATACTAATCAACAAACTCCCAAGGTGAATGTCACATGGGATGTAGTTGATGGTATCATTGATGAAGAAGAAGAAGAACTTCATAAGGAAGTGAATGTTGTACAAATTAGGAGTAAAGGTCCTCCAACAAGTACCTCAACTCTATCTTCTACAACTCCTTCCAAGAAACTTTACCTCAAGATAAATTAGTCTTAAAGACTTTGATAATATCATATCAGTTGGATTATGATATGGTGGAAAATATGAATGAACTAGGGGAAATATTTCTTTCTTTGAACTAACAAAGTTAAAATAGAAAATAAATAATTTACTAAAAGCACTCGACATCCATAACGTTGTAAAAAAAATAATGTAGCTTTGTGTAAAGATAAGGAGAAAATGTTGAAAATGCAACAAGAAAGTCTCAACTTTGATTTTGCCTTAATCAAATTGAGGAAATTCGAAATTCCACATTAGTAGACAACTTGGAGAATTTAACTAAGGTAAAATGGCTCTTGTCACTCAGTTAAGAGAATTCAATTCGAGTTAATGAGTTGAAGTTCAATTGTGTGCATTGGGTTCCTAAATTTTAGTAGCCTAGGTTGAGTTAATTTCAATTGTAGCAATTTAATTGAGTTAAATTGAATTATGGTCAGTAAACTAGTTCCAACTATTGGAGGAATTAGTGGAAGGTCAAAGTGTGGAAGTGGAACTTCAACCACATTCAGTAATCATCCAAATAACTAATCAATCACCCTAAATTAGCTCATGCATGTAGAGAATTTGAGTTACTCAGTTGAGATGGAGATTTCAAGGTATTGTACTATCAGTTGTAGACTTTTCCAAAGTGTACAACTGGTGCATGAAATCATAGTAAGGACCAAAAGGAATTGCACTTTCCAAATGAGAGAATTACATAATTAATAGGGGCCTAATTCCCAGAGGAACAATGCAAGGAATTAGGAACTTGGATGGCTTGGAAATTGGCTGAGTGTTGGCCAGAGTCAGTCAGTCAGGTAGAGGATAGACTATACACCTATAGAGTGTGCTCGAGCTTGATCAAACATATGTATTTCATCTCTATTCTCTTATTAATGCAATATAGATAGTAAAGGGTTTTTAGCAGTTGCTTTCCCCTAGATAAACCTATGTGCATGTGTGATGTTTCCTTTTGCATATCAATGATTCTTTTTTTAGATGGTGAATTAACTTCTACAAATAAGTAGAGTAGCTTCAAGTCTTGTGATTTAGTAAATTTCATGAGCAGTATTGAATCTACACATCAATTTCTACATGGTATAAGAGCTAGATTTGTAGACATTTCTACATGGTTTTGGAGAAATATTCACATTAAACTAGTCCTTGAAGTCCTCATTACAATGATCATTGAAGAAATAATGAGTTGTTAGGAGGCAGATTTAGGGATCCATAGTTTAGGGTAGATCCAAAAGACCCTATGTGCAAACTTCTTAATGGAGCTAGAAGGATGCTAGTGGGCATATCAGTGAGCCAACATTTAGTGACAAAAAATTAGTTTGGATCATTGATATTGGTAGATTGAGGAGAAGAGAGATTTCCCATAGGGAGATTGAGACTCAGATGGAGTCTAGTGTCAGAGGGAGCAGCCCTATGGAAGTTAGTACTTTAGGATCTGAGGAGATCAGACTCATTATTGCAGTAGTTGTGGCAACAGTGCGGAAGCAACAACCGAGTAGTAGCAACAACAATATGAGTAGATCAAAATTTTCCATGCATGCAGCTATACCTCCAAGAGTGAGGTAGAGCGATGTCGATCCTTAGTCCAAGAGTTGCAAAAATTTGGGCAAGGTCCATTGAGGCATTCTCCTCATGGATCATCAAGTTTCTAGGGGCCTTAAAATATTCAGTAGCAGGAGGATCAATTTCAGTCAGATATTAAGGAGTGCAGAGGAGTGTTGATAGCAGAGCAAGAGGCTTAGTAGCAGAGTCAACAATAACACAGTTTTCCTAATAGATAGTTGCATACACAGTTGATTCATTTTTTTGGGGATGCTTCTCAATTGCAGATGTTGTAGTAGAAACAAAAGTAGTGAGAGGTGTTGCATGAAGTACATTCCACAGATTCGAGATAGGGGTGGTTGATAATCCCTTTATTGCTAATAGGGTGTTGAAAATGCAACAAGAAAGTCTCAATTATGATTTTTTCTTAATAAAATCGAGGAAATTCGAAATTCCACGTCGATAGACAACTTGGAGGAGTTAACTGAGGTGCCATGGCTCTTGTCACTCAGTTAAGAACACTCAATTCGAGTCAATGATTTGAATTTTAGTTTACATGAGTTGATTCCTAAAAAATACGAGTCTATATTAGTTAATTCAAGTTAGGGACATGAAGTTCAATTGTGTGCAATGGATTCCTAAATTTTAGGAGCCTAGGTTGAGTTAATTTCAATTATAGAAATTTAATTAATTTAAATTGAGTTATGTTTAGTTACACTAGTTCTAACTATTGGAGGAACTAGCGGAAGATCAAAGTGTGGAAGTGGAATTTCAACCACACTCAGTGACCATCCAAATAACTAATCAATCAACCTAAATCAGCTCATGTATGTAGAGAATTCGAGTTACCCAATTGAGATGGAGATTTCAAGGTAGTGTACTATCAGTTGTAGACTATTCTGAAGTGTACAGGTGGTGCATGCAATCAGAGGAAGGACCAAAAGGAATTCCGTAATCTAGATGAGGGAATTTCCTAATTAATAGGGGCCTAATTCCTAGAGGAACAACACAAGGAATTAGAGCTTGGAGGGCTTGGAAATTGGCTAAGTGTTGAACATAGTTAGTTAGTCGGGTAGAGGGATAGACTATACACTTACAAGGTGTGCTCTAGCTTGAACAAGCATATGTATTTCATCTTTATTCTTTGATTAATGCAATATATATATATATATAATATATATTATATATATAATATATATATTATACTATAGATATATATATATATATATAATATATATATATATATATATATATATATATTATATATGATAATATATATATATAGTAAAAGGGTTTTGATCGGGTGCTTTCCCCTAGATAGTTTTTTGTGCATGTGTGATGTTTCATTTTTCATGTCAATGATTCTTGTTTCAGATGGTGAATTAACTTCCACAAATGAGCAGACTAGCTTCAGATCTTGTGACTCAGTAAATTTCATGAGAAATATTGAATCTACACATTAATTTCTACATGGTATTAGAACTAGATTTGTAGAAATTTCTATTGAAAATCATCCAAATTTCATTTCCTGATAAAAGTAAACAAGTTAATGTCATGTTGAAAAATGCAGAAAGAAATTCTCAATTTGATTTTGCCTTAATTAAATTGAGAAAATTCTAATTTCCACATCAGCAAAATACTTGGATGATGTTAAATTGTGTGACATGGCTTGTGTCACCCAATTTACTCAGTAAATTCGAGTTGGAGGAGTTAGAGTTTAGTTATGCATGTGTGATTTCTCATTTGAAGTAGTCAAGGTCAGTCAACAAAGGTTTTTTTAGTTAAAATAATTCCAACTATTGGAGGAACTAGTGGAGGGTCATGTTGTGTAGTGGGACTTCATTCAAACTCAGTGATCATCCAGTTAATTGATCAATTAGCCCAAAATATCTAGTGCATGCATAGAATTCAAGTTACCTAGTTGAGGTGGAGATTCCAAGGCAATAACATTAGTTGTAGACTAGTATTGAGTGTACATGTGTTGCATGCAGTTAGATGATCAACCTAAGGAATTTCACAATTCAATTAGAGGAATTTCCTACATAATAGGGGTTGTTTCCTCAAGGAACAATGCAAGGAAATAGGAGCTCAAGATGAGGAAAAATTTGACTAAGTTTGGGTCAGAGGTCTTCAATGAGAAGATAGATAGGTTGTGCACTTGCAGGGTGAGGTCAATTGAGAAAAGAAATTGTAATATATCTCCATTCATTTTATTAATGTGACAGACATTGGGGCTTTTAGCATATTTATTTCCCCAGAGAAAAATACTTGTTGCATGTGTGTTATTTCCTCTTGCATGTCTTAGATTTTTGTTCTAAATTGTGAATTAATGTTCACAAAGAAGTAATGTAGGTTTGTGTCTTGTGATTTTGATTAGAATTTCATGGGAAGTTGAAAATCTACAACCTAATTTATACATGGTATCAGAGCTAGATTCCCATTAGAGTAGGAAATTCGAAGTTGTTTCTCAGAGGTTCAGATTTGAAGATCAGTGTAGCAGGATTTCATTAGAGCTAAGAAGATGGTCTTCAATGGAAGACGGCATGTCTAATGCTCGAAACCTTGCTCAATGGAAGAAATATGTAGCCAAGGTGATGAGAATAATCTTGGAGGGAGTACGAGATCATTTTATCTTGAATCTCCATGGAAAGGAAACTTTGTTTGCGATGTGGAAAGCACTGACAGAATTGTTCGAGGATAGTAGTGACCATAGGAAACTGGTGCTCAAGGATAAACTTCGAAGTATCAATATGCAAAAGAATGACAAATTCTGCAATATATAATAAAGTTTAGAAAAATTTATGATGAACTTGGTAGGGTCGGTGTTAATGTCCCTGAAGAAGACTTGGTAACGCTAGCCCTTTTGGGCCTTCTCAAGAGCTAGCATGGATATCAATATTTGGTGAATGGGAGGGAGAAATTACCGAGTTGGAAGCACTTATGGTTCGACTTGGTACAGGAGGAAATAAGGTAGAATACTAGATATGGGACTTCATCCAAGGGCGAGGATGAATAAAACTATGTATTGAATGGAAAGGAAAAGAAGGGAAAAAGGAGTAAATACCAACCCAAACTAGAATCTAGTCAAGGAGGAAAGAATAAAGATTTGTCAAAAATTAAATGCTTCCATTGTCATGAATTTTAGCACTATGCCATGAAATTTCCACACAAGAAGGCAAGCAAGAAGACCTAAGGAGGAGAAGCAAGTCAAGCTTTGGGTTCACAATTCGATATTGACTTTACCCTCATTGCTTGCATGGCCATCAAAATGATGGGGAACATGTGGTACTTGGACTGAGGTGCATCATTCCACATGAAGGGAAATAAAGGTTTTTTTATTGGCCTGAAGGAGAAATATTTGTAGATGCACATTGAGATGTGGGATGACTGAAGTTATAATGTGTCTAAGATTGGTACAGTCACCTTTCAGAGGGATTCATGCTCCCCCCTCAAGCTTAAGGATGTCATGCTCATTTCGAGCCTAAAGAAAAATCTCATCTCTATTTTAGTTTTATAAGACTGTGGTTATGATGTGATCTTTAGCAAAGGAAAGGCATTCCTAAGACACATAGCCATGGGACAACTGAAGTAGATCAGGGTTTGTGTGAAGAACCTATACAAGGTATATGTGGAGGATTTTGTTGCATTGAGAAAAAAGATAGAGAATGTCCAAACACACGATGTCGGTGAACTTTGGCATAGGAGACTTGGCCATTGTCATCATTGATCTTTGAAGATCATGCAACAGATAACCACAGGCCTCCCCAGAGGATCACTTGAGCAAAAGGATGTATGCAAAGGGTGTACCTTGGGGAAGTACACAAAATCCACATTCCATGGTTGGGACACCAAAGAACATGCAGTCCTTGAAAGGATCCACTCTAATGTCTATGGACCTTTCTTGACAACCTCCACTGTTAGGCACAAATATTTTGTCATTTTTATTGATGACTTCTAATGGAAGTGATAGATCCTCTTCATACAGAAGAAGGATGAGACATTCTCCAAGTTCGTAGAATTCAAGGCACTAGTTGAGAAATAAATGGGCAAGAAGGTCAAGGTTCTCAAGAGTGATAATGGAGGTGAGTATGTGTCAAATCAATTTTAAAAAAAATTTGCAAAAGAAGGCATTCAATGAGAGTTGAAACACCCCATAACCCAACATAGAATGGGGTAACTGAGAGAAAGAACCATAGCATTGTGGGAGAAATGAGGGAGATGTTGCATGAACAAGGCCTACCTCTGCATTTGTGGGATGAGGCATGCAACACAACAGTCTATTTGCAAAACCAAAGTCCTCATCGAATTCTTGGCATGATTACACTGGAGGAGGCTTTCTTAGGGAGAAAGCTAGATGTGTTGAACATCAGTATTTTTTGAGCCTCTATTTAATGCCATGTCTCCAAAGAATCAAGGAAGAAGTTAGAGCCAACAACAAAATTTAGGGTATTTTTGGGTTACACAGAAACTCCACACAACTATCGTGTGCACTTTCCATCCCTCATAATGATAATTATGCAAATGGATTTACAATTTGATGAAGATAAAGTTGTGCAATTATATTTTGAGAGTTAGCTTCAGATCCGATAAGAAGAGGAGATTTCAGATCCAAAGGAGGGACCTCAAGAGTTGTGGAGCAGCCACAAATTGAGGAGAAGAGAGTGGAGACAAACACTCAAGAATGCAGAAAAAGGACCAGGAAAGCTGAGAGACTTGTGTAATTTGTGAGGGAGAATGTGGGTGCTTCTTCAAATCAACGCAGGCAGAGAAGGTCACCAGATTGGTACACTGGCTACATGGCTCTTGTAGAGAGTGAGCCATCCTCTTTTGAGGAAGTGGTAGAGAAGCTTGTATGGGTTGATGCATTGGTGGATGAATACAAATCCATTATAAAGAAAAATGTTTCAAAAGTGGTCCCAATAACAATAGATAAATCAATTGTGGGTTCAATGGGTACTCTCAAGTTGAGGGGATTGACTATGAGGAGACCTTTTTTCTTGTAGAAAGGTACCCATCCATTATGTCAATTCTTTCTCTGGTTGCATAGATGGGGTGGAAGATCCACCAGATGGATGTAAAAACAACATTCCTCAATGGATTTATTGAGGAGGATGTGTATATCATGCAACCCGAAGGCTTTGAGACTTTTGATTGCAAGTTTCTTGTGTGTAGACTCAAACAAGAATTGTACAGTATCAAGAAAGAATCTCGTGCTTGGCACACCAAGATCGATATCTCACCGGTTTTGGGCTTCACCAAAAGTGAAGCAAATGCAAACCTCTATCATATCTTGGTAGAAGGTAAATTGTTGATTATTGTCTTATATGTTGATGACTTGATTTTAATTGGTGATGATTAGCTAAAAATATCTTGCAAGGAGGACCTTGCAAGAGAGTTTGAAATGAAGTAAATAGGTCTCATGCACTGATTCCTTGGATTGGAAGTATGGCAAGGTGATGAGGAAATGTTTGTCTCTTCGAGAAAGTATGCCAACAAGATACTTCAAATGTCTGCATGGACAATTGCAAACCCATGGAGACACCTCTAGCGAACAACTAAAGGAAAGAGGACATCACTTTAGGTGAGGAAGTGGATGCTACCTTTTACTGACAGTTGGTGGGTTCACTAATTTATCTTGTGAAAATAGGACTAGATATGTGATATGCAGTCAACCAGCTAAACCAAGCTATGGCTAGGCCAACCAAATTATTTTGGATGGAAGCTAAGCATGTTCTATGGTATCTCAGAGGCACTAGCTAGTTTGGACTATGGTACAAACGAACAAAGGGAGTGAAGCTATGTGGATTCATAGATGCATATTGGTGGGGAGTCCATTAGACTAAAAGAGTACAATAAAGTGTAATTTTTAGTGTTGGGTCTTCAATGGTTTCTTGGTATAGAAGGAAGCAAAGATCTATGGCAGTCGACTCGGTAGAAGTAGAATAAGTGGTTTCTAGTCAAGAAGTATGTGAGGCAACCTGGATGAGAAAGATGCCTTTTGGATTGTTTGGTTAGATGATGGATCCAACTATGATCTACTGTGATAATTAGAGTTGCATCAAGCTCTCTAAAATCCCTGTTTTTCACGATCGATCCAAGCATATAGGTATCTAGCATCATCACTTATGGGATTGTGTAAAGGCGAATAATGTTGTTGCAGTACATTCCAATAGAGGAACATGGTGTTGAAATTTTGATAAAGGCCTTGTCAAGAAGGAATTTCAAGTTCCATAGGTGAAGGATAGGGGTGGTTGATAATCCCTTTCTTGCTGAGGAGTGTTGAAAATGCAGCAAGAAATTCTCAATTTGATTTTGCCTTGATTAAATTGAGAAAATTCATATTTCCACATTAGAAGACAACTTGGTTGATGTTAACTTGTGTGACATGGCTTGTGTCACCCTGTTTACTCAGTAAATTTGAGTTTGAGGAGTTAGAGTTCAGTTCTGCATGTGTGATTTCTAATTTGTAGCAATCAAGGCTAGTTATCTAAGGTTGTTTTCAGTTAAAATAATTCCAACTATTGGAGGAACTAGTGGAGGGTCAAGTTGTGCAATGGGACTTCAGTCAAACTCAGTGATCATCCAGTTAACTGATCAATCAATCCAAAATATCTAATGCATGCAGAGAATTCGATTTACCTAGTTGAGGTGGAAATTCCAAGGCAATGTAACATCACTTGTAGACTAGTCTCGAGTGTACAGATGTTGCATGCAGTTAGATGATTAACCTAAGGAATTGCACAATTCAATTAGAGGAATTTCCTAAATAATATGGTTAATTCCTCAAGGAGAAATGCAAGGAAATAGGAGATCAACCTGATGCAAAATTTGATTAAGCTTGGGTCAAAGGCCTTCAATGAGTAGAAAGATATGTTGTGCACTTGCAGGGTGAGCTCAGTTGAGAAAACAAATTGTAATACATCTCTATTCATTTGATTAATGCAAGAAAACATTGGGTTTTTTAGAAGATTTATTTCCCCATATAAAAACATTTGTTACATGTGTGTTATTTTGTCTTGCATGTATAAGATTTTTGTTCTAAATTATGAATTAATTTCCATAGAGCAGTAGTGTAGGCATGTGTCTTTTGATTTTGATTAAAAATTCAAGAGAAATTGCAAATCTAGAATCAAATTTCTACATGTCAATGTTGTTTTGATAGGGGATAAATCAAATTCCCACGCCCCTTTTTTTAATGTTTTATATTTTTAATAAAAATGTGCATATTTTTAGGAGACTTAAGGCCTTCATATAATATTATGTCATATTATGTTTGTAAAAAGATTAATATTGAGCCCCAAAAGTATATCAAAAAATTTATATAATTAGATAGATCAAAAGTTAGGGTGTTAAACTCAAAGATGTACTTATTAGATTATCCTATAACCCTATAATGTTCATTAATTCATATACATAATTGTTGTTGATATACATGAATCTTATGGACTACTTTTGAGTAGAGATGAAATAAAAACTTAATGGTTATTTTGGCACAAACTAGTCAAATTTATCATTATCATTAAATGGTAAGATCAATCAAATTAAAGTAGAATGAGAAAATCATATGAAACACACTATCACTAAAATAGATGATGAAAAAGAGTTATTGATGTTCTCTAATTATATTTTAGGTAGCTATTGTGTCGATTCATTTTTTTGAAATTATGTTGCATAGAATTCACCACTCAACAGTTCTTTTATTATTCAGTTTGAAATTGTAAATATTTGTTAGGTTAATACTTCAAAATGTATAAAAATTGTTTCGAATGATGTAAAATTACCTATAACTAAACAAAATTTGTCTTTATTTTTTGATGGATCAAATTCCAACGATGGGGTTATAGCAAGTTTTATTTTTCATAATCCTAATGGTGAAAGAACTATGTTAGCCTCCACATTGGAGTTTCAATGCATGAATAATGTGGTTGAATATGATGCATTGATTCGAGGTATAAAGAAATCAATTGATATAAATGTATAATATATCAAGGTCTTTGGTGATTTTAAAATCATGATCTGATATGTGAGAAATACCATCCACTATGTTTCAAATCGCTTAACAAATTATCAATATTTTGGGATATAATCTCTCATTTCACTTCTTTTAACATCATATCTAGTTCGAGAGCTCAAAACTCAAATGTTTATTTACTTACAAATGTCGCTATAAAATTAATATTATTTGAGGAATTTTCATAATATAGATTCTCAATTGAGTTATTATTTGGGCCATATACGTCTGATAACATAACTAATTGGATAATTTTGAATGATGATGACCATGACGTCTTAAGTTTTCTTACACAAGAATACACACCATGATTTAGTCATTGATGAAGATCAACATGATTTAGAAATCAGCCCATCTCTATTAGATGTTAGATCCAAAGTCTAAAAATATTATTCTTAAACATGTAGTCAATTATAAGATATTTTTCACTTACAAGACATATTTAAAGAAACAATGAATTGCAAAAAAAATAGCTTAAGTATGGAGTTTGAAATAATCTACTTAGGCATTGAGGATAGTCCAAAAAATGTTAACCTAAGCCTACGATATACCCTATAGACTTTTATTCAACTTCTGAAATGATATAAGGATAATTTGAGAGGATGCCACATCAACCCTCATTATTCATGCAAAATGGGTTTTTCAAGTGAATACTATGAATAAGAGCCTAGAAGGTTGAAATTTATAACTCTACTTTGGAGATGAAGTATTCAAACTAGATGAAGCATTCAAACTTAAACCATGGTTGGCTATTAAGATGTGTTATAACCAAGTCACTAAGGATGAAAGGGCCTTATTTTCATTTTGATTATATCTAGTTCAATATTAGAGTAATGCAATTTTAGAGTGGGAGTGAGAGAGAATAACAAAGGTGGTTTGTGTTATATAGTATCCCATTGGCCACAAGTTAGTTATCCTATTTAGAGTTCCTTCTCCTTTGTACTTGCATTATTTCCATTCTAGAAAAATAAAAGCAAAGAAACCTCACTTTCTATCTAGGTTTTCTCTTGAAAGGGTTTTCCAAAGCATATCGGTGGCCATTGTGATTGGTGTGTGTTTGCATTTCAATGTTCTCTAATTTTTGCATTTTTTTTTTTATTTCAATCATAAACAACAAAATCAACAATAACATATCTAAAAGCTAAATGTATTAACCATTCATAGTATATATTACGATGTACTTTAATATATCTATTGTGATGAACTTTATAGTGGAATCTCCATAATATTTAATAAATTATATTGGTATTAACACAATTTTCTTTGGGTATTTGTGGGAAGTTACAAGGAATATAGAAAACAACTTGAGCAGGAAGCCTTTGAACCTTACCCATTGTTAATGAATCTATTTATATTAACATTAGATATCTAGTGGAGGGAAGATCCTTAAGGTTGGAATTGTAGGTCACAAAAATTAAGAACAATATGAAACTCCTTATAGTGGCTCTAATAAACAAGTTTGAAATTAAAGAAGATGGAGTGTTAGGTCCCTATAATACTAGTGATGCCCCCATTAATATTTTAGTTGTATCCCTTATTAATATTGTTGTGCCCCTATTGTCCCCATATTGTTATTATTGTGCCCCATAGAATCCCTCTATTGTTATTTTTGTGCCTTTATATTATTATTGTTAGGTCAAATTGGTTACATTGTCACCCCTTAGACTCCTATATATAGAAAGGAGGTTTTTTCATTTGAATCATCGAAGAACTGTTAATTTATGTAATGTAAAGGAGGTTGCCCCCTCGAATACGCTGAATTCTAAGGTGTTGATCTATCTTTTCTATCTTTCGTGAGCTGGTTTCATAACATGGAGTTTCCAACTTAGAGGTCAAATTGGAGGAAAAAACAAGGGATCATAGATAAATAGAGAATTATTCCAAGAAATAACCCAAAGAATGTCAATTGAGTTCAAGCATCATGAGCCATTAATAAAGGTGGACATCAAGTCATATGAAAGGTAAAATCAATGCTTTGAGATTAAATCACTCGTTGCAGTAGTTAGAGTTTACATTATTGTTCACCACATAGATAAGGAATAAAAAAAACTATTTGCTCATTCAAAATTAGAGGGCCATGCAGTTATAACACCATTTTCCACTCCACTTCAGTAAGAGGAACCATTTCAACTCCCTTTATTTGTTGTCTATAATGCACCCCTTTTCACCCTTGTTTTTGCTCATATGGGTCTTACAAAGAATTTATTAGATGCTATATGGTTAAAATTACATAATGAGTAATTTTTCATAATTTTTTTGTAACTATTTCGATTATGAAATTATAATTATTTCATAATTGAGAACAAGGTTCATAGTGAGTTGGGAAAAGTTCATAATTGAGGATGAAACTTGTGCATAACTTGTAATTTCCTTGTTCACATGCCCTCAAGTTTGTCCATGACTTATATCTGCCCAATTCATATCGCATGAAGTCTAACTTCTCTTGGTGCTAAGTGTTTAGATACATCCTTCAAGATCTAGGAATGAATTATATAATGAGACCCTCTTAGGAGTGGAAGGGGAGGAAAAATTAGAATACCATGTAACCCTAGAGGAATACCACTAGAATAGGTATTCTTCTGCTTCTTGAATGAGCCCAGTTTGTGAGTAAGATAGGGGTGTACTAGAGACAAGGGGTCGAAAGAGAGTACTCTACATTTGAAGGTATACTTATGCTATTATAGTAATATTATACACTCAATGAAATGGACAATCAAACTTCCCTAGATCTATTGGAATCTCTTCCTTTCATTAAAAACAACGTGATCTTTAAAACAAGAATTGATATGATTACCCCATTTTTTGAGAAGGCAAAAAAATCATCGGATTTTGAAAAATGCTGATTAAGAATACATTTTTTTTTTTTCACAACATATTTTTGACACTTTAAAT
>APFE030030403.1:59480-82134 GCA_000404065.3 Pinus taeda | reverse complement strand
ATCCACAAATTGAACACTTTGCCAACCAAGATGAATGGGTGCCTGGTACATTAGTAGAGGAATTTACTCAGGAAGAGACAATGGAGCAGACTGTGAAAGATTTAGAGAAAACTCTTGACTTGGATTCTTGTCAGCAGGTCACATTCAAGCTACCAGTCCAAGTCGGAGAAGGCACATCCACTGCTGCAGCTACACAGACCACCCAGCAGGCGTCTACAACAACAACAACCACAACAAAAGGGAAAGAAGTGATGGATGTATAGCAGGAGACAGAGGCAAGGCAGCCCAGCACTTCAAAAGATCAAAGTCAAGGGCAAGCCCCCCCACAGCAAACTGAAACATTGCAAATTCCAGTTTTGCAAACTCCTTTCAATGAGGGGAGAGGCAAGAAATGAGATAGAGAGGAGCCCACACCTCCAAGTGGGTCAACACAGCAACCAAAGGCCAAGAGGCCAAGAATTAACCCTCAAACCGAAGAAGAACACATCAGTGAAGAAAGAGCAGAAAGCCAAAGCAGAGAAAGAGAATCCAGCCAGCAGACTGCCACTAGTTCATTTCAGCAGGAACAAGCCATGCAGCAAAGTACAGAGGTGTCCTCTTCCAGGCAACAGGGCAAGCAACCAGCTGGAATCAAAGGATCCTTTATGGAAATCAAGGCCCAAAATGAACTCCTGAGAGTTCAACTGTATGATCAATTCTTAAAAGCAACACCCTCCAAGCAGCAGAGATTGATGGAAGAATATGACATCAAGGAGGATAAGATGATTTTTACTCATCTTAAGCCTAAAGTTCCAAAGCCTAGATCATCCGCAGACTACACCAAAAAAAATTTAGAGGTCCTCTCTAAGGACATACACCCCATGGATCAAATAGAACTGAACAAACAAACAGGGGAAATGGTGTATGCCACACTTGCAGACAGGGCCATGCTGGCCCATCAATTAAAAGAATCACTAAAGAATACAAATACCCAGCTAGATTTGGAAAGGATGTCTTCCACTGCTAAGGACAACAAAATAAAAAATTTGGAAGACATAATCATTGATCTAGGACATGATCCTAAAGATCCAAAGAGTATTAAGGCCCTTATGAAGAAAAAGGAGGATGACATTGCTGCACTAAGAAAGCAGGAAAAACTACCTCCAACCATTCACCCTCAAACAACAGAACTTGCACAAGAAAAGCAAGTTGATGAGACCATGGATCTGCTTCTGAAGATGAATCAGAGAATATTACAGATGGAAGCAGAATTGGAAAAGGCATTGCAGGACAAGCAAGGGGAGTCAACCTCCCAACCCCCTCAAACTTCTACAACTCTTGGCCCTGCCCCTCCTACACAAGCAACAATAGCCCCTCCTGCCATTCCAGCACCTACCACAGCCACATCAGCAACAAAAGCCACAGTGGCAGCAACAGCAGCAGCAGAATCAAGCATGAGCATGGAGGACTTGATGAAAGCTGTCAAGGAACTTGAGGTTCAAGTGACAAAAATTAATGAAGCCAAGGAGAGACTGGCCAAGCTAGAGGCCAGCTATGATAAGTCCAAAATGATAGTGGCAGAGAAGCAGAGGGAGATAAAGGCCTTGGAAACCAAAGTGAAAGCTTTGGAAAAAGAATTTCTTCTAGGCAAAACTCTGGCAGAAATCAAGAAGATCATATGGGCCAAAATTGGCCAATCAATCTACGACCAATGGAGGTCAATACAGGCAATAGATGAGAAAATTGAACTAATAGGCATAGCTCATGTTGAAATATAAAAGGCCAGAACAACAATGGGAATCATGCCTGAGCAGGCCAATAAAATGATACATTTCCTCAATACTCATACTAAGGAGGAATTGGCAGCACTGGAAATAAATAACAGAACAGACACTATCCCGACAGCCAAAAAAGTGCTGACTTTAAGAAATTTCACTCAAACTCTAGAAAGGAAATTTCAGGATATGAAGGCAAAAATAGATGAATTCAAGACAAAGATAAAAGCATTGCAAGATAAAGGATTGCCTAGCCTAGTGACTGGTACTGGACAGCTGCTATCATATGATCAATACATCACAAGGATCAACAACTATGTTGAAAATCAGATTACAGCATCCACCAGCTCCACAGAAGAAGAAGGGCCTCCCTCTGGGCAGTCTCTGTATGACAAATTAGAGAATTTATTTTTATTGAGCATGAGATTAATCATCTATTTTAAGTGCCTCCAAATTTCTACAGATATACTGAAGCAGATGAAACAGTCATAAAAATAAGGAGACATCAGCTACCTCCAGCTGATTGGTGGCAGGCAATGCTGGAAGTACTTACCAGGTGATCCGACTATATTATTTCTTTTTGTGAAAATCCAGATCTCAGTCATAGTACAGGTCAGCAAAGAATCAGGCACGCAGATATCACAGGAAGCATCCGTACAGTGACTCATCAAAGCACTCAGACAACAGGCTCAATAAACGCAGATTTAAAGACATAGCTACAACCAACTTTGTTGATCCAAAAAGTCAAAATTTGTCTGACAGAGAGACAACTGCCATGTCAACATTAATTTCTATAGTTATTTCTTTCATTTACTTTTTGTAAGAGAGTTGGTGGTGTAATTTATTGCAGAATAACTCACTATCTAGATATTTTGTATCCTATTTTTGTATATATATCCCCTCATAGAACGTATTGAGGGTCGGTTGTAGTGAAACTCTCTCAGAAGAGTTGTATTGTATATATCAGACCTTTTGCTAATACAAATTGCTGGTGGAGTTCCTAGTTCCTATACTGTCTGAAGGTGGAAATGAAGGACTGTTTTATGTTGCAGAATTCCTGTGTCATTTGATGGAACAATAAGTTATTCTGACCATGTTCTTGTCTTTCTGTGTATGCAAAAGTTCACATATGTTTCATGATCATAGTAAATAGGGAAAAAGAATAGCTTAGGATTTGTTTGAATACACCCTATGCTCAATCCCTGTTTCTAAATATGTTTTCTTCTGAATTAGCCATGGATATGAATTCTTGATTGCTCAAGTTTACACTAATTCTCTCACTGTGAATATTGTTTAGGAATTCTTAACTGCTCTTAAACAATACTTTCATTTCTCCCCTTGTTAGCATAGTGGAAGATTCTTAATTTCCTTTCACTCACTAATTCCATAACTTCATTACCTGATCTTAAAAAATTGTTCCACAGATGCCTATCTGGCTTTGCAGCAATACTCTTTCCCCAGAAACATACTCCAACAGTACACAGTCATGAACTCCATTGCCCAATGGCCCAAACTATTCTATAATTCATACCTAAGCTCTATTTGAATTCACCAACCAACAAAATTTAAAAAAAAATCAGCACACCATAACTAGCCTAAAATCACCCACCAACAAAGCTAAATTATAAAGAGAGAGCCCTCTCTAGTTGTAGGTAGGCTAGGACCTGTAACTAAAAGATTGGTTAGTGGTTACCTCGGCCGTATTCCCTTTAGGAAGCAGGGAACAACCTGAGTGATAACAACACTTAAGGGGATTGAGGCAGATGTTATACTTGCGGTATCAAAGGAAGATGGTATGCAAATCATGAGGGTGTTGCAAGTGAAACTTGGAACAAATAGTGAGATCATCTAGATACGCAAGGATAATGTGAGGCAAGTCATGAAAATAGTATGACATGGCATGCTGAAAAGTGGCCCCAAAGTTATTTAAACCAAAAGGCACTACCCTATAAGAAAAATTTCCCCACAGATTAGTGAAGGTGGTTTTAAGTTGATCAGCATGACAGATATGTATCTAGTTATATCAAGAAAATCCATCCATAAAGGAAAGGATTTCACGCCCCTCACACTCATCAATGGTTTGGTTTATGAAAGGTGTGGTAAAGTTGTCTTTGGGACAAGATCTTTCTAGATCATGAATGTCTATGTAGACACAAATGGTTCCTTTCTTCTTTACGACAACAATAGGATTGGACACCCATGTAGCATATTCAACGGGTTAATTGAAACCAACCTACTTGAGCTTGTCAATTTCATCTTTGATAGCATCATGCTTGGAAGGATGGATAGGACTTTAATTTTAGTGGATGGAATGGCATCAAGCCAAGTATCGATGTGATGTTCAATAATGGTGGGATCATGTTTGGTCATTTCAGAATAAGATCAGGTGAAAACATCATAGAATTCTATGAATAACTTACTGTAACCATCAATTTCTTCCAGGGTGCATTGTGCCCTCAAGGTGATATTTTCTTCAATCCATTCTCTATTCAAAAATTTAATTTCGATTGTAGGAGAGATGTTAGCCATATCTTCTTCTTCGAAACCATATGGTGTAGGAATGGGGTTTTTGAACCAGTCGACCTCACCATGGATGAAGTCTTTGGACTCCATAACATGTTAATCATGAGTTTGTTGCGCAACGAAGTACGCACGATGGTGCATATCATCCAAAGGATAATCAGGGTTGGTCATGGCTTCCATGATGCCTTCATCAGAATGAAATATTGGAGGAATAGAGGAAGAGAGGCCACATGATGAAGAGGAACTACCTAAGGCATCTTCATGAGAGACAAGGTTAACATGTGCATCATTAGCAAGGGGAGATGAATGACTAGTAGATGTGACATCTACCAATGTTGAGACTAAGCTGTTCATCAAATAAAGTTCAACAAAATCACAATAGAAAAAATCAAGAGATTCCCAATAGATCGATCCTAGGGATGACGATAGGTAGAGAATAGAGGTGGAACTACCCATCATCTCCACATCAAGAGGAGGAATCACAATGGTGATTTGGGAAACCTCTTATTCTGGTGCAAAAATGGGACCAGAACCCATAGGTAGAGGGAAAGTGAAATCACTGTGAGAGACATCTAACTCACAAAGAACTTGAATTGTATCATGAAAGTCCTTGAGATGGAGACAGTGATGGTAATAATGGTCATAGTTATCACACAAAGCACAAGGGTGATTCGTGTGCAAGGATATTTTCTTCTTAGCTAAATCAGTTAAGGTGAAATGGACCTCAGGAATGTTAGAGTCGGGAAAGGTATAAGACATCACATTATTGATATGAGGGAGATTAAGACAATTATTGGTGGCATTCCAAACAACGTCACATAAAGCACATGGACGAGTAGGATTTGAAGGCTTAGGAGGAGAAGTAGTTGTTTGGGGTGTCTTATCTTTGGTTCCTTTTTCTTGGGCTTTTCCCCCTCACTAGATGCTTTTGCAAAAGGATTGGCTTCCTTTTAAGGTTGTTGTAGAATTGAAGCAAAGGTATCTGACCATAAAGACAATGACCAGGGGGACCTAATCGGGATGCTAAATTCACTTCAAAGTTTTGGAAAGCACTTTTGCAGGGTTTGTAGTAGATTTAACATTTAGCATGGCATACTACCCTCAAACTTATCGACTAACTGAAAGAGTAAATGGAGTTCTAGAATACATATTAAGAATGTATTTCATGCATCAACCAAAGAGGTGAGAAGGGTTCCCACCCTTAGTAGAATTTTCCTACAACAATGGGTATCAAAAGTCATTGAAGATGAGTCCTTTCAAGCTTTGTATGGTAGAAAATGTAGCACAACCATCAACTATAATGATCGAGTGAGTAGGGTGGTTCATAGGCCTGATATGCTAAAGGAAATGCTGTAGGAATTAATTAATATTAGTTAAAAAGTAAAGGTATCCCAATATAGGAAAAAGAGTTATGAAGATCAACAAAGAACACATATGGAATTCCAAGTGGGACAACATGTGTATCTCTACATCATACCAAGAATATGATCTTTTTCCAAGTTGGAACCAAGGTTTTCTGGACCATTTCATATCTTGGAAAGAATGGGGCCAATGATTATAGATTGGAATTTCCACCCATATTGAAAGCACATGATGTTTTTCACATGTCTTTGATAAAAAAGTATGTACATGATGTTAATCATATTATTCATTCGTTTGTGATACAGGTGTAATTTGAGTGAGAACTCTAGCCAGAACAACAATTCATTTTGTATTGGAGGCAAATCACACTAGAATCAAGTGACAGAGCAGTTCAAGGTGCAATGGAAGCACTTTGGACCAGATGAATCTAACTCGGAAATGGTTGATCAGATGAGGGTATATTACTTATTTTTTTTTACTATGTAAATGAATGTAAAGAGCTATGTACATGTAAATATCACGGATTTATTTTACGTTTTGTTCGTAAAACACTGAGGAAGGTGCTCGTTTTAGGGGTTTGGTTCTATAACAACCCTTTTTGTTACCCCTTATGTAAATACCACCATGTGAAAGTTGATGTAAATAAATGTAAAAATACAAATATGTCTGAGCTAGAGGAGTGGACATATATTCAAATGTCTAAGGAGGACGAGTTACTTGTGATGTATTTAAACCTAAACCAAGTCCACTTCATTTAATTTTACCTAATATATCTACCTTATGAATTAATGATCTACACAATAAACATTGAATTTGGGCATGGGATGTTTGAGTGAAGGATGAGCCTCAATGTTGTCCCTATACTCATTGGATGTGTTTGTAGAAATACCAACATGCAAGAGAAATGGATGTTTGGGAGTAGGAAGTGTGGGGGAGATAAGAAGGACATGACATCAAGGCAGATTATGGGATGAAGAATAGAAGAGAAGAGAAGATAATGAGAGTGCGGGAGCATTGGAGCATCTAATTGTAAATGAAGAACGTATTCTCTTTAACTGAATAGGGGTCCCTAATTTTTTTTTTTCTACAACTATGTGTCTATGATCGGTTGGATATTAAAGGCTTAATGGAGGCACTAATTCACTTATTTATTGTTGTCTCAATCGATAAACGTCTAAGTGCTTTCTAGAGACTTAATCAACCATTTTTATTTTTTTGAATGGGTTGATAAACCATTGGGGTTCTTGTTGGAAGGCTAATAAACCACTTGGCAGGATAACACTCAAATAATTGATGAAAATGTATGATAAACCACTAATTTCATGCCTTTGGGGTAGATAAACAACTTAGGTGTTTTCCAAGTAAGTTTCTAAACCAACTATATAGTGGGCTCTGGAATCCCGCAGTTCTTTCCTTGAATATCCAATTGATAAAATCACCCTTAAAGTGATACCATCCTCCTAGATTAAGAAGAAATTCAATGAGCCTTGGATGAATCTTGTGATTTGTTTTATAGAGGTGGAAGAGTCACTATGGTTCTTACCACAAGAGAAATTTAATAAACCACCTAGAAAATGAACTCCCTCAGTCTGGTTGACTTGATATTGATGTGAAATTCCCTTGAGAAATTAACTCCTCAGACTCTGAATCTAGCTTGAGGGTAGTTAGCTGCAATAAATACAATAGTGTAACTAGTCTATGGTTGGGTGGAGAGTTGAAGTCCCTACCTTGATTTGGAACCATTCAAGTTAATCAGAGAAGTGCACTTACTCATGTATATACTTGTGCCATGGATGATTAACAATGTCTATATTTGACATGAAAGTGTATGGATTAATAGTAGAAATGGAGGAATGTTTGTTTTCTTAGATGTTGATGATGAATTATTTTTTATATGCTCTCATGGTTATGCTAGGTTCATAGCACTATGAATTACGATCATTGCTATATGATATGGAGTTAGCTACATTTATAAGCATGGTTATCTAAATGATGTTGTTTACTGATTTTATTCATAATTATAATATGGATATGTTTGACTATGCTTGGTTATTTTAGATTGTGATGTTTGACATTATGTTATTATTGATTTATAGATCTATGTGATTTTAGACAAACTGTTGATTAGAGTTCTCTAAATGAGTGTAACAAATCACCTAGTATGGTCTAAGTATACTTGTGTATGTTCCATGCTAGGCTATGGGTGCTATGTGAAATGGTGTTGGGGAATTACCCCCTTTCTTGTTTATGAATCCACTTCTTTTCCAATTTTTAGAGTTCCTTGACCTTGTTGCTTTTAATTGTTCGCCATTAGAGGACTCTCGACCTCGAGCCATTATTCCATAAGCATAAAGGGGCTAGAGTTTTGATGCTTGTCCCTTTGTTTATTTGGTGACAAGAATGTAGCTTGATATGTTCTGCATGGCTTGCGTTCTAGGCTATCCAAGTAGATTTGGAAAGTGTGAAGTCAGAAGGAGCCAAGTTGAGATGACATATCTATGGGAGAGACCCTACCAAGATGAAGTGTGCACGGTCCTTGGCTCTACAAAGAGAATTAAAATTAGGCATATTTGAAAGTACCCATGGAAGGGATGACATAACTGTGGGTGGGATTCCACTAGGATGATGTGTGCATGGGAGAAAATCCACTAGACATTTGTAAAGTTGTAATTCCATATAGGCATAGGGACGTGATGACAAAATGACTAGCAATTGTTGGGAGAATCCTCCACATTTGATATATTTTCTGGCATCATGGTCCCAACTAGGATACGTTATGGCTTGAGTTAATCACTCAAGAACCTACGACCATGATGACATGGTAAGAGAATTGGCTATAACAGGGAGTTGTTTGAAACCCTAGGAAATTGGGCCTAGGGGAACCACAACCCTAAGTCCATGCGAGGGGAGCCTATGGGTGAAGTCACTTCTATGTGGATGGCATGTAGGAACATGTTGAAGCCTCAAAAAAAGTTGCTTCAATATGGGGGAAACCACCCAGTCCAGACCTTGGTTGGCAACTCCTTTTCCGTCTGTAGTGGCTCCGACTAGGGATAATGGGACTAGTTTCCCAATCTATTTAATGATTATGGTAATGGGGTGATATGTGATGTTTTGGAGTAATATTTAAGCTAGAAGTAATCTCATCTAAACTAACAATCACATGCATTTTATCCTAACTTAAATGCTATCTAGTTATAACTATGCCCATTAGTAAATTGATGTATGCAATCTACAATAATGTTTAAAAGCAATTGATAATAAAGATTATTCAATTGCAATGAGAAATGAATATGTTTTAATAATAATTGTTTTATATAAAAATTTAGTTGAAACAATTGTGAAAGATATATCGCATAAGGAATTATTCATGTATTAGGCATAAAATATAGATCATCATCATACATAAGTGCAATAATGACAACCAAGATTCATACGTTCATACATAAATAAATTGAAAGAAATCATTGCTTGATACATAAGTAAAAAGAATTATGAGATAAAATTACCATTTATAATATGTCCTACTCATGTGCTTCAGAAATATTGATATACTTTCAGTCAATTCAACACCATCTAATAGTACAAAAGTGCATGTTTTGAAGATTGTTTCTGATCAAATTTCTGGACCCCTCTCTAAATGCATGAGAGGGGTTTAAATACTTAAACTATAAAACTGAAAATAGATTATTACAAAAATATCTGAGGAGGTTTAAATGACCTTCCTCAAATTATGCAAAATAAAATCGAAATAGAAATGAACATGGTGACTAGATATGCTGCATTTGATCCCTCAGATCGAAAATGACCATCATGGTCTTGAGCTCTGTTGGTTGGCCGACTTCATCTTTCAAATGTCCAGTGAATACAACATCGGTTAGTGCTGGTGCCATTTTCTCCATAGAAGTTGTTAGACATTGCAACATCATTTATTGGATGTGAGGTTTAACCAAATGTCACCAATATGCCTCCCAATTTAACCTGGTCATTTGCCTTATTTCTTCTACTTTTTCTTCTATTGCCTATTTCCACTGTAGTTGACGCTGTTTCACATTAGGAAGAAAACCTGGAATGGATTATGCCTCAAGGTTGGTGCTATGTAAATTTTCATTGACATTTTCTATGACACTATTTGTTGTTGATGCCGCATCTGTTGTTGCCTTTTCTTCCACTTTAAGCCGAGATTCCCAGTTTGCAAATAAGCTTTCTTTACAAAAGTCAACTTTCCTCCCATATTTTGTATTCTGCCAAGTGATGAAGTCGAATACCTTTTTAAATATTTCATCATATTCAAGTCTCATTTCCACAACTTGACTTGTCAATTTTTCTTTTGTTTCATAATAAGAGTTCCATTGCAAAATCATCTGGCATAATAATTATTTTTGGTGCATTAGCTGGGAGTTAAGGCTGAGTGCTTCGGTAATAAACTGATCAATTTTTGGATCATCTTTGCCTAGATAAATTATTCCCTGTATTTGGGCTTCTGTCTCTGCTAAGTTGGTTTGATGTTTTATTTGCATCTGCTCGTACTCCTGTTGTAGCTTAAGTAACTGTATCTCTGCTCGCTGATCAGATTTTTCTTGGTGTAATTGTTGTTCAAGTGACAAAATTTTATCTTCTTTTTCTTTAAGCAACATTTTCACCTCTGTTTCTTTGTCGATGGTCGTTGTAGCATAGGCAGCTGCAAACTGTGAGATTCTAGTAATATTGGCAGACGGATCGACGAGTGAGTATTTCAAGAGAACATCCATCGGTTCATTATCAGGGGTAATAGCAGCTGTAGAGTCCAACTTCATTTTCTTCCTTTGTATTTTAACAACGACCTTATGTTGTGGGCTATAAAACACATCTAGAGGGGGAATCTCCTCTATTCTAAAAAAAAATTCAAAGGTGGGGGTAACAGGGATTTGTTCTACCTCTTGAGTATTTACAGTCTCCTCTACTTTAATTTTCGGAGTTTTTTTCTGTTGTGGAGTTTGCAACTCTGGAGTTTTTTCCTCTATGTTGAGCCTTTTATTAAAATTGTCCCATTCTTCCTATAAATCAATTTCTAGGTGTTTTACTCGTTGTGTGGAGGCATCATGGATTTCAACCTATTTGCTGGCTGAATTTTCTTCAGCTATCTGCTGTGTAGATTGGGTTGTATCCTTTACTGACTCCTTGCTTCTACTTTTCCCATTTTGTGATGACTTCTCTGATTCTATGGTAGCTTTCTCTTGGGATTCTACTCCAAGATTGGTTTTAGAATTTTCTTTAGAGTCACCTTCTATAATTACACTGGGAGTAGGCTCCTTTATTGGTTCAATCAATAATTTGTCTAATGGGACCTTTGATAGCCTCCTTTCTTTGTAGCTTTTCTCAAGATCTTCATGGTCAAAAAATAATTGGGCCATATGCTTCACCTTTATGAAGGTGTTTTTCTGCAAAAAGATATCATCAAAGGCATCTTCCTCATTAATGAATAATTTTATTTTCACCATAGTGGTAAAATCTTTGACAGTGCCGATCGGGTCATATTGTCTTCCATTGTGGCCAGCAACAACCCCTCTTTTTTATTTATTTAGTTTTAGTAATAAAGATAAATAAATGGGGCCCCTTCTAAAAAATAAAAAACTAGCACTTATATTTCCCTTTGAATAAAATATGCTATCATAAACTTAGGAAAACACCTGCAAAACCTAAAAAAAACTAAGATTTATGATAAGTTCCAAATAAGATCATTCTCTTAACAATAAAACATTGAATCGCAAAGGATAATGGGGAACATCATATAAACAAGCTTCCGAAATTGAGAAAATGTGATGTGAGATCATGCGCCTTAAAAATCCATCGCACATCACAACTTTCATATGCCGCAAGTATCACCTAAGGTAAAATATCCCGATCCAGTGATATGTGAAAAGATATCTCTCAAATCGCATCTCACAGATGCTAAAGGTGATAAATCATTGTTGATAAAACAAATTAGTGATATTGTGCAGAAAATCGCAAAATCGCTTTATCGTAGATTTGCAGGGCTCATCATTCAATAAATTTTTTCTCGTAATTCAATAACGAGTTATGGGCATTAATGTTAATTTAATGGCTAGTTGGTGGTCATTTATGAGATAAGATTTAAAACTGATTGAAAGGTTATTTCACATAGGGTGGTATATTTGATATGATTTCAGAATTAAAAAGTTTTCCCATCACTTTATCTCTTTCCTTACTTGTAAATTTGCAGGAGCAGCAAGCAAAGTAATATACGCAGCAGGGTGCAGAACGTAATGGGAAAGAAGGGAAAGGCTCTGGTTGCAGAGGACAAAGAGATGAAACCCTTATACACAAACACCACTTGTAACAAAGATGCCTAAATAACTACTTGGGAAGGCGTGTGCACTCTCCTCGAAGAAGAAAATCCGAGAGTTATGGAGGTTAAAGCAACAACAGACTCGCGCAAGTCATCTGAAGCATCAATCACTGAACTAGCATGTTCGTTCTTGCACCGAATAGCGGCAAGGCTGAAGATTCTTCCATACATAGACATGGTCAAGTGGGTACTGGACAGTGTCGATATAATAAACAAACAATTCAAGACTTGAGGCGAAGATCTCATTGGGCCATTCACTGCACAAGATTTAAGGCTTATGTATCATCTACCAGAGTCGCATGCAACCTATAACAAGTAGTTCATGGAGAAGTTTACCAAAGAAAATGAAGATTTGGCAGAGTGAACCAAGAACTGGTCAGTAAGGGAAGAACCATTGAAAAAAAGGCAAAGCGCACTGACCGAGGCCCATCAGGACTGTGCATGAGGCGAAACTAGCACCAAGGAAGCCTAGATCAGAAAAAGGAAGCAATTTCCAATGCGCGATTAGCCCCTTGAGAAAAAAGACCCTGAGTGCTCGGTCGCATGTAAGTCGGAAAACAACAAGGAGAAGCACTAAAGGCTGAAGGCGGAACAGGCAGCAAAAGAAGTAGCTACAACGACAAACAACGTCATTGACCGTGTCAATGAAAACCTGCACAGAGCAAACTTCATATTAGAGACTGCTCCTAGATTTCTCCCAAAAGCACAGCAACTGCAGACAAGCTGGAGACAAAAGGTTGAGGAAAGGGAAGATTCCATCAAGAGGTTAACCAAGTTGAATTGGGAAACTTATTGGCAGTACTTGGTTAAACCGCACAACCAATGCATGACTCTCAAATGCCTTATGAACTTTGCCGAGAAGATAGCGCCAGCACTTGCCGATTTTGTTTTTGCAGGGCAACTAAAATCGGAGGTCGGCCAACCGACCCTCCTCAAGCCAATGCTAAATGCTTGTGACCAAAGAGAACAGATACATAGATAGTTAATTCCAGTTTTAGTTTTAGTTTTAGTTTTGATTTATTTTTGCCTTAAATGAGGACGGTCATTTAAACCTCCTCCTATTTTTTTGTAATAAACTATTTTTAGTATTTAGGAAGTAGTATTTTAACCCCTCATGCATTTAGAGAAGGGTCCTAAAATTTGTCAAAGACATTTCCTCAAAACATGCACTTTTGCACCCTCAGAGGAGGTTTTGATGAATGAATGAAACAAGATTTATTGATTTCTGTGTTTGATGTCTACTACTGAAATGCACTTTTGTACTCTTAGTAGATGTTCAATTAGGAAGAGATAAATCTATATTACCGGAGCTCATGAGTGGGACTTGTTATCAATGGTACTTTTATCTCTTAACCATTCCTGCTTATGTGTCTAAGTAATATTTTATGCTTAGTTATTTATATATGAAAGCTTGAATGTTTGAGTTATCATTTGGCACTTTTGTACGGTGATGACTATTTTGTTTATGCTCAATATATGAATGACTTATTATGTGATATGCTTCTCACAATTGTTTCGGCTAACCTTTTATACGAAACAATTCATTTTTATCGAATTCTTTTCTTATAGCGATTGAATGATCTTTATTACCAATTGTTGTTCGAAATTATTTTAGATCGCATAAGTGAAAAGTTGAATCCTGGGTTAGTTTTAGACTTAAATATTTCTGTTCAGTAGAATACAATTTCATTTTTAAATTAGACTTAGATTAAAAGCATTTTACATAGAGATCTTTAGAAAATAGAAATATCAATTCTTATCACACACACAAATTGGGAAACTAGTCCCGTTATCCCCAATCAGACCCACCATCCCAAATGGAAAAGGAGCTGCTTTCAAGGTCCGGACCGGGTGGTTATCCCCTTGTTGTAGACCCGATTTTTAGGGCTTCAACATATTTGGCACTAGAAGGAGGGCCCCGGAATTATGAATGGCTATTAAATCCAAATCTAAATACCATTCTGAGAGTAAATCGCCCTCAACATCTCCCGTGACTTCTCCATCACATTCCAAATCTTTAAATCCTAAGCGAGAAGTTGATAAAACAACAACCACTGCCACAAACCTAAACATTCCAGAAGAATCTACTATTGAACCTCCTGAAGTTGAATCTTTGATTCATAAACTTCAAGGATTTTCTATATCACTGCAAAAGTCTGAAATATCTCAAGGTAGTGTGACTTCACAATACAATCCTTCTCATCCCTTGACCATATTGCAAAGTGAAAATTTTGGTATTGATCCAACCAAATTACCTCTACCTAAAAGAAAAAGAGCAAGGAAATCACCTCAAGGGTCTGATAGTGAGACTTTTTCATCATCAACATCCATTCCAACTTCTCCTTTACAAAGTCAACCATCCACCCCTCCACTTCAAATTGTTTTCCATTTAAGGTACTGGAACATTAACATCCTCATCCCTTCACAAGCGACTTTGTCCACGCTTTCCTCTGTTAGTAGTTCAACGATGGCCTAAACCCCATGGAGCAACGTAGGGGTAGTCTTAATGCCTAACCCCTTAAGTCAATTACTAGCCCATCCTAAAAAATGGTTGCCTAAGTTTAATCCTGAAGCAGGCATGCTAGCAGAAGAACACATGAACAACTTTATGTTATCAATAAATTTAAATGGTGTTACTAATGAAGATGTTGTTTTCCGACTCTTTCCTTACACATTACAAGGAGTAGCCGGATCCTGGTATTTTTCATTACCTTCAAGATCCATCACTAGTTGGGACATTTTCCAAGAGCAATTTTTGACAAAATTCGACGATGATAGATGTA
Source organism: Pinus taeda (assembly GCA_000404065.3). NCBI lineage: Eukaryota > Viridiplantae > Streptophyta > Pinopsida > Pinales > Pinaceae > Pinus > Pinus taeda. Next base: position 67,363 of record APFE030030403.1, on the reverse strand, counting down.
CAGCAACACTGATCAATGATCTATCAAATCTAAATACTCAATCGAGAGAACCTATCAAAGATTTTAACTCGCATTTCAATAAGCTTTTGAACAAAATTCTGACTTCTTCCAAGCCTAGCGAAGAGGTTAGAAGTGAATGGTACATATCTACTTTACCATCAAACATAGCTATCTTTGTTGACAGGGATGCCAAGGAAACATTAGCAGAAAACATGAAAGAAGCGATAGCAGTAGAGAAACATATCTTAGCTTTAGAAAATAAAAACACTTTCGATGAAAGAAAATCTAATGTTACTTTTAGAGATGATCTTAAGAAAAAACAATCAAAAGACCCATTTGATTTAGAAGGATTACAAAAAGTCTTAAAGACCATGTCTAATGAAATGGTTGACATTAAGAAACAAGTAGTAGAGACTTCTTCCTAGAAACCCTACAAGCCTTATATAAAAAATCCTTCAACCGATTCAAAGCCACCCAATACTATAACAAATGCAAAATCAGAAGAAGAAGAAGAGGAAGTTTCTAATAAAGAACCTACTGATGAAGATGAAGTTGCAGAAGTACAGGGAATGTGGGACTTCATTCTTCCACATGAAGAGGATCAAGAGGTATTACCAGTTAGTATGAGAAGTAGAAATCAACTCAGTCCTCCACAACCTAGTCCTAAACAGAAGAGCGCAAGCTTGACATCTAAAGATAAAGTTGTAGGTAAGAAATCATCACCAAAAGTGACTCAAACAAGCCCAATCTAATCTGATCCCTCGACTTCATCAAAAACACTGATTGTTTCTGATGAGATGGAGTATCATATCGTTGAAGATATGAAGAATACTAGGGCTAACATTACTCTTCATGAGTTGAGCAAATTGAAGCATCAACAAAAGATACTTATGAAAGAGTTACATGCAGTACCTGTTGCACCTCTTCCTGCCACTGTAATCTCTCAAGCTTCTCATGAGATGGGAAAACCTCCAACTTATATGGAAAATAAAGTTGATCCAAATGATATTGCGTTAATTGGAGGTAGGTCAAAATCACATACTCCCCCATTCCTTCTTACTTACGAAATTTTCAATAAAAACTTGTATAATTGTTTGGTAGATTCAGGAGCTTCATCTAATATCTTACCTAAAACAATATGTGCAAAGTTAAATGTCCAACCTCAAAAATATGCAATACGCATAATTCAGTTGGACTAATCACAGGTTGAAGTAATTGGTGAACTAAATCAAGTTACCATAAGGCTATCATCTAATCCAAAGGTATGTCAAGTTATTGATATTCTAGTTGTAGACATTCTTGAATTTTATGGTTTAATTCTTAGTAGGGATTGGTCTGAAAAGTTTTATGGATACTTTGCGAACGATTAGTCACATATGTAGCTCCCTTACAATGGTAAACCAAATTAGATAAAGATTGAGCGAGAAAGACACCAAAAAAACATAGTGATGGAATCAAAAGGAGAAAATGAACCCATAGCATACAACAACAATATAATTGGCAACTATTTTGTTGACTCTTTCTTAGGAAATTTTAATGCTCATACTTCACCTTATTTAAAAAATTATGTTTTGTCTCAAGTAGAAATTTTTTCTCAAACAAATAGTTCTAAATGTGTTAATTTTATAGATAGTCTTGTAAATAAATCTTTATTTTGGAAATTTTTTTTTGATAGTTCTAAGTCTAATGATGGAGCAGGAGTAGGATGTGTATTAGTTAGTCCAGAGGGAAACAAAACTATGATAACATGTAGACTCGAGTTCAATTGCACAAACAATACTACAAAATACAAAGCTCTAGTCCAAGGACTATACAAGGCATTTGGATTAGATATCAAGTATCTATAATTCTTTGGAGACTCTGAGATTGTTATTAAACAGGTACAAAATACTATACATTGTGTATTAGGTCATTTGAAGCATTATCAATCTTTAGTGCAAGATCTGACTGAATATTTTATAGCATTTAATATTTCACCTATTCCCAGAATCCAAAATTCTAGTGCTAACCTCTTGGCTAATGTAGCTTCCAAGCTCATTCCATCAGAAGACTTTAGCCCAGATGGATTCTCAATCGAATTGATATTTAGGCCCTCCATCCCTGATAATGTTACAAACTAGAGAATTTTTAACGATGATCCTGATATTGTAATTTTCCTGACATTGGAATGATCTTACACTAATCAGATAATTGATGAGGACCAACATGACCAACAGTTACAACAAGAGAGCACTAATAATGCTATACCAAAATCTGTAGTCAAGTTAGAATACCTATATGATTTAAAGACCGTTTTAAAAGATCTACCAATTCAAAACTTCAGAGTTCAACTCTAAACTATGAATTAGTAAATCTAGGAATGGATACCAAGCCACAAAATGTCAACCTAGGTCTTGGCCTAGCTCCAGAAGAAAAACTAGCCTACATTCGACTTCTCAAAGAATACAAAAACGTCTTTTCCTGGAACTACAATGACCTTAAGACTTACGGCACTTTGATTATTCAACATAATATCCCAATGATAGCTGATGAGAAACTTGTCTAGCAAAAGCTGAGAAAGATCCATCCTAATCTGGAAAATCAGATTAAGTCCGAGCTTAATAAATTATTGAAAGCTAAAATTATTTTTCCTGTTTGACATTCTAGGTGGGTTTCCAATATGGTCCCTGTTAAAAAGGAAAATGAAGATATTACAATTTGTATTGACTTTTGAAATCTTAACAAAGCCTATCAAAAGGATAATTTTCCCCTGCTTCTTATGGAACAAATATTGCAAGCAGTTGTAGGACCAGAATTAATGTCCTTTTTAGATGGTTTCTCCGACTACAACCAAGTCCTGGTCCATCCTGACACTCAGCTAAAAACCACATTCAGAACCAAGTGGGGTACTTGTGTATATCAAAAGATGCCATTTGGTTTGATTAACGTTGGCGCTACACTTCAAACAGCCATGGATATCGCATTTAAGGGATTTGTAAACAAATCAGTGGTGATTTACTTGAATGACATAACAATATATTCTAAAAAACGCGGTAATGACCTTAGCGACTTAAAGCAAATCTTCCAACGTTGCCAAAGGTATGGGATTTCATTTAACCCAATAAAGTCCTTTTTTGCATTAAGTGAAGGAAAACTTCTTGGATTTATAGTGTCAAAATCTGGAATCCATATTGATCCTGATAGAATTAAGGAAATTTCTGAAATATCCTTGCCAAATAATAAGAAAGCCATGCAATCCTTCCTTGGCCAGATTAATTTTGTTAAAAGATTTGTTCCAGACTTCTCAAGAATTGTGTCACCATTACAAGCAATGATAAAAAAGAATTCACTTTTCAAATGGGGCCAAGAGGTATATGAAGCATTCAATCTGATTAAGCAAGTGATTATTAATGCCCCATCCCTGGTGACTCGAAATTTTTCCAATCCTTTTATTTTGTATACATTTGCCTCTGATAAGTCATATGCTACAATACTCACTCAAGCAATCAAGACAAGGCGGAAGCCCCAATTTCCTTCTTTAGTTCAAATCTACAAGGGCTTGAAATAAATTATTCTGACGTCGAGAAACAAGCTTATGCTGTTTGTCAAAGATATCAAATATTTTAGACTCTTTCTTCTTAAAACCCATACAAAGATCATAGTACCATTTCCAGCGATAAGAAATCTCTTAGTACAAAAAGTTGTGGGTGAAAATAGAGAAATTGGGTCACTGCCTTACAAGAATATGACGCTGAGATCACGCCAGCAAATATTGTAAAAGGACAAGGATTTTGCAATATGTTGGTTGGAGCGTCGCTTATTTTTGAAATATCATCTTCAAATCAAGAGGTACAAATGTATGAAGTAAGACTAAACGATATTGAATCGAGATATGCTGATATCATATTTTATCTAAAGAACGAATATGCTCCTTCAAATCTAGATTATACAAAGAAACAAACTTTAAGATTGAAGGCTAAGTAGTATCAAATTGTAAATTATGTACTTTTTAGGATGAATTATGATTTTGTTCTCCTTCGATGTCTTGAGAAATCTGAAGCTGAAAAGGTGTTGCAAAAGCTTCATGATGGACCAGCAGGTGGACTTTATGTGAGAGATGCTACATCACACAAAAATTTTGCACACAAGATACAATTGTCCTACACTGTTTAAAGATGCACATAGCTATGTAAGGAAATGTCAAATTTGTCAAACTGTTGCCAGAAGACAAAAGAAACCATCATTACCTTTGCAACCGGTCAATATCGATCAATCTTTTGATCAATGGGGATTGGATATAATAGGTGAGATTGTTCCTCACTCTTCTAAATAGCATATGTATATCCTTACAGCTATAGATTATTTTACTAAATGGGTAGAAGCAATTCCGCTCAAGAAAACCAATGCTGAGCATATCATTGATTTCATAGATCAGTTCATAATCACCAAGTTTGGTTTACCCTCTGCTTTAATGTTTGATAATGCATCATATTTTTCTAGCAATGCTATGACTGAATTTGCACTCAAAAGAGGTTTTAAGCTTAAATATTCTGTCAATTATTACCCACAAGCGAATGGGTTGGCTGAATCAACAAATAAAAGCTTAATCAGAATTACTAAGCGAACCATTGATCAGAATCATAAAAATTGGCACAAATCTTTGATGTATGCTTTATGGGTAGACCAAATAACCCAAAAGGCTTTCATTGGCACTTCTCCCTTTAATTTAGTTTATGGGAAAGAAGTAGTTCTCCCAATTCATCTAACAATTCCTTCTTTGGCCTTAGTTCAATTTATCAATGAAACACCAACTTCATCTTTACAACTAAGACAATTGCAGATCCTTAAGCTAGAAGAACATCAAGAACAAGCTAAAATCACACACACTCATCATCAAGCATTAGTAAAGGCTTCCTTCAATTCAAGCATGGTATCTAAGAAGGATTTTCAAATTGGAGATTTAGTTTCGAAATGGGATAAAGCTCATGAAGAAAAAGGCAAACATTCTAAATTCCAACGAATGTGGCTTGGCCCATTCCAAATTGTTGAAATCATAGGTCCATCCACTTTCATGTTGCAAGATTTAGCAGGGAAAAAATAATATTTACCTGTTAATGGGCAAATCCTTAAAAAATACTTTCCATAGAAGATGACCTCTTTTATTTCTGTAAATTATTGTTTATAGCTTTATTTTGATAATAAAACAGGTTGTAAATGGTTAACTTTGGGAATTCACAAAAAAGATTAGTTTTTTCTTTTAGATTTTGTTTTTCTCTTGTATAAACAGAACTAATTTGAAAAATTGATCATTATTATTGAAAAGTACAGTCAAATGCTATAAGCCTGAAAATGCTACTAGTTTCAGCCTTATGGATTTTGATGAAAAACAACCTTTAGTGAGAATTTGTTTTATGTTAGTCAATGAAAAGCATCAATAACAAAACAAACTTCTCTGTAGAAAAGATGTTTCCAAAAACTCTATCATTTTCATCCAGAGCTATTCTTAAGGAACCATTAACTTCCTCCCCACCTAGAGAATTACGAGTTTCAAGGAATAATCCAATGATACACTCTAAGCTTAAAGAATAAGGGGTCTCATCACGAGCCGACTTATCACAATCATAAATATTATGACTTGCTGACATTGTCAAAACCACATACCACAACAGGGCAATGGCTCAAGATTGTTGCAATCAAAAGACAAGGGGTCTCATCACGAGCCATCTTGTTTAGAAAAGTCATAAATCAAGTGAATGGCATTGTCATAATTTGGCTACCGAACCAAGACATTGTTCTTTAAGAATTAAAAGAAAATAAAACAACAAGTGTGGATATGGATTTATCTTTGAAAATTGTATATTTCTGCAAGTAGGATACAAGATCATTGTTGGGTAACAGGTAACCCTGTCGAGGCTATGAATGCCTATTGGAAGCAGAGGCTCTACCTACGACAAAGTAGCATACTTAAAACTAATCTACAGAGAAGTCTTTGTTTTTATCTTTATAAAATAAGTAGTGACTGATGTAAATACAATGACTAGCTTTGGGAAGTAAATAATCAGAGTTAACACAAGAAAAACAAACTACCATTGATAGCTGAAAGCATGATACACTTTATATTTCTATAATAAATTTTGATTTTCCAGAAAAAAATTATGTATTGGAAGTTTAGAAAATTCAAAAGATAATCAGAGATAATTGGTTCTTCCTAGTGAATCGCCAATTGTTGTGGCCAACAACAACTCCCCTTTTTTATTTATCTAGTTTTAGTAATAAAGCTAAGTAAATGGAAACCCTTGTAAAAAAATAAAAAACTAGCACTTATATTTCCCTTTGAATAAAATATGCTATCATAAACTTAAGAAAACACCCGCAAAACCAAAAAAAAAAAAAAAAAAAACAAAGTTTTATGATAAGTTCCAAATAAGATCATTCTCTTAACAATAAAACATCACATTGCAAAGGATAATGGGGAACATCATATAAACAAGATTTCGAAATTGAGAAAATGTGATGTGAGACCGCACGCCTTAAAAATCAATTGCACATCGCAGGTTTCATACGCTGCAAGTATCACCTAAGGTAAAATATCCCAATCCAGCAATATGCGATAAGATATCTCGTGAATCGCATCTCACAGATGCTCAAGGGGATAAATGATTGTTGATAAAATGGATTAACAATATTGCAAAGAAAATCACAAAATCGCTTTATCGCAAATCTACAGGGCTCATCGTTCAATAAAGTTTTTCTCGTAATTCAATAACGAGTTATGGGCACTAATGTCAATTTAATGGCTAGTTGGTGGTCATTTATGAGATAAGATTTAAAACTAATTGAAAGTTTATTTCACATAGGGTGGTATATTTGATAAGATTTTAGAATTAAAGAGCTTTCCTGTTACTTTATCTCTTTCCTTACTTGTAAATTTGGAGAAGCAGCAAGCAGAGGAATATATGCAGCAGGGTGCAGAACGTAATGGGAAAGAAGGGAAAGGCTCCTATTGTAGAGGACAAAGAGATGATGCCCTTATACATAGACACCACCTGTAACAAAGATACCGACATAACTACTTGGGAAGGCATGTACAGTCTCCTTGAAGAAGAAAAGCTGAGAGTTATGGAGGTTAAAGCAACAACAGACTCGCGCAAGTCATCTAAAGCATCAATCACTGAGCTGCCATGTTCGTTCTTGCACTGAATAGTGGCAAGGCCAAAGATTCTTCGATACACAAACATGGTCAAGTGGGTACTAGACAGTGCCGATATAACAGACAAACAATTCAAGACTCGAGGCCAAGACCTCATTAGGTCATTCAGTGCATAAGATTTAAGGCTTATGTATCATCTACCAGAGCTACAGGCAACCTATAACAAGCAGTTCATGGAGAAGTTTACCAAAGAAAATGAACATTTGGCAGAGTGAACCAAGAACTGGTCAGTAATGGAAGAACCATTGAAAAGAGGCAAAGCTCGTTGACTGAGGCCCATCGGGACCGTGCAAGAGGCAAAACTAGCACCAAGGAAGCTCGAATCCGAAAAAGGAAGCAGTTTCTGATGCACAATTAGCCCCTTGAGAAAGAAAGCCCCAAGCGCTCAGTCGCTTGTAAGCTGAAAAACCATGGGGAGAAGCGCTAAAGGCTGAAGGCGGAAAAGGCAGCAAAAGAAGCAGCTACAACGAAAAAAAATGTCATTGACGTGTCAACGAAAACTTGCACAGAGCAAATGCCATATCGGAGACCACTCCTAGATTTCTCCCAAGAGCACAACAACTGCAGACAAGCTGGAGACAAAAGGCTAAGGAAGGGGTAGATTCCATCAAGAAGTTAAACAATTTGAATTGGGAAACTTACTAACAGTACTTGGTTAAACCAAACAGTCAATGCATGACTCTCAAATGCCTTA